>QEWY01002088.1:75593-92304 GCA_006503575.1 Baylisascaris schroederi | reverse complement strand
AAGGTAGCAACTAATTGTAAAAAGGATGACAGGGAAAGGGGAATGTAGCAACCAATTAGAAAACACGAGTTTGAGCGGGGAATCTGGCAACCAGTCATAGGAAACGTGGATGGGAAAGGGAAATCAGCTGTCAGTTATAAAACGTGGATAGAATAAGGGAAATCAGCTGTCAATTATAAAACATGGATAGAATATGAGAAATCAGCTGTCAATTATAAAACGGATAGAATATGAGAAATCAGCTGTCAATTATAAAACATGGGTAAGAGAGGGGAGAGTAGTAAGAAGTTATAAAACAATAACTTGCAAGGGAGGTGATCAGAAAAGATGAAACACAAGCAAGTGACCGAGTGAGTGACACCAATCGCATAGAATACAAATAATTTCGGAGGGAATAGGGGAGATGGAAGATGGAGAAGGAAGTGGGTGGTCATAAAATATAAGCCAGTTAAGAGGTAGTATATAATCAGAAAAACATCAAAAACAAATAAGCTATTGGCGAGAGGACAAACTGTCACAGAATACAAGTAAGCCGAATTTAGCTGAATTTCGATCATTTACTAATACCTTACCATCAATCTTAGATAGTCTTTTTGGCACTCTTGCAGCGAACGGTGAACGGAGCTGAGCATGTGCCCCACATTGCATACGCACCGCTACCGTACTCTGCATTCTGCAAACGGGTACTAACACCAATCAGGGATACTTGAAAACTTGTAGTAGAAAGATGCAATATTTTTGCATCATTCAACTAAGAATGTCAAGTAATGTCCCCATGCAAAATTTAGATGCAATATTTTTGCATCATTCAACTAAGAGTGTCAAGTAATGTCCCCATGCAAAATTTAGATGCAATATTTTTGCATCATTCAACTAAGAGTGTCAAGTAATGTCCCCACGCAAAATCTGTGACTCATCCAGCAGGTGCACTTCCCCCCTTCAATTGAGCTGAATTTTTGCATGGGGCATGACTTGACATTCTCAGTTGAGTGATGAAATGAAAATTGCCTCTTTATTTTAAAAATCTAATTTCTGTGATGGGTGTTAGCATTCATTTGTAGGGTGCAGAGTACGGTGGTGGTGCGTACACAGTGTTGGGCAGGAGTTCAGTTCGTTCACGGTTTGCAGTCAGGGTGCCATCGCTCTCTGCAATTGCGCCAGGCTTTTCTTGGGGTTTACTGGTTTATTTCGGGGTATACCTCGGTCCCCGAATATGCATTTCTTTGTGGCTATACAAGCATGATAAAATAGCCATTAAGAAACAATTCTTTTTCAATATTCCATATTTACGCACAACAAAGTATTTAGTCATAATTATAAATCCACAGGTAAGTAAGGAATATCGAAAAATAATAATTGAGAAATACGAAATGCATACCTTCCGGATACATCACTAGCCATCGATGATCAAATCTCCAGTAATTATCCTTCAAATGCTCTCGAAATTGCTTCAATAAACGTTCTCGTTGGGATGCACCACCATTAATGAAATAGTTCCCATGTGTTAGCCACATTGCACCCAATGGTGTCATCTTCCACATATTGAAGATCACCCACAGATACTGCAAAAATTTAGAGGAATATATCGAATCGGTAAACGGGAAAACGCATCAAGTAATTTGCAATGGGATGTGCTTTCTCCTAATTGATCTAATTAAATCATATGGCTATATCGACATCAAAAACAACCGATATAAGCCCTTATCCCTAATATATTTCCTCTTAAAATTCGCTCATATATAACTTTCTCTGCTAATTTCCTCCGAATGTTTTCATTCTTGAAATTTAGAAACGGATGCAAGTCCAGGTCTTATAAACCCTTTTCGAGATACACATTCCTTCTGGAAAATCATCGACGCCGTGAGCCCATGGATTTATTAAACTGGGCAACACTCTAGATGTTTGCAAATATGGCTTTGCAACAATGTAAATATCACATAAATTTCAAATACATATATATATATATATATATAAATAAATAAATAAATAAATAAATAAATAAAGAATGAAATTTATAAATCGAATGGAAAAGTGAATGCATGAAACGATCACGAACTGACAGAATGTAAAAAAGACGAACCTTTTCTGCAATTGTTCCTTTATCGTACATTGCACACATCAATACGAAATGATCAACGAGACCAAGATGATTCGATAAAAAGAGGACTCTCTTCTCCGCTATCTGCAATTCACTTTATTACTTGCAACTTTAATTAGTATCTAATAACTTACTGTTTTGTAGCTTGACTTAGTGCCAGATAGCTGCAGCTACTCCCTTGAAGCCTTAATCATGGCCTTGTGGCTTCACTTACTGTTAGATAGCTCGAGCTGCCACCTTGCAACACTAATTACTCTCTTGTGGCATTGCTTAGTACCAAATAGGTGCAACTGCTCCTGTTTGGCAGTAAACCTTTTACGCTCCCTAACTAACCATTGTGGGCTTACTTAAAGCCTTGTTGTTTATTGCCTCACTTGTAGACTTAGCAAATTATTTCTTTAAAAAATTATTTCATTTGTACATAATATACAGCGGCAAGCAATACAATTTTTTTAGAATATTTAAAACACGACGAAAACATTGTTATTTATGAATTTTTCTGCGTAACACCTTATCGCTTATCTAGTTCAATTACTAATATGAGTGATAAATGAAAGTAATAATAAAAATTTTATTCATACCTCAGAAATATCATCACCATATTCGATAACATTTAAGCCAACACTTTGCGATGCCGAAACCCAATGATCATTAACCATTCGGCATAATTTATGATCGATCCAATTATGTAATGGAACCCTTAAAGAGTGAAATTTCAACCATTATTTGCTACGATATTTTTGGATAATACCATCTTTTAAAAAAAAGCACTTCTATTCATATTTATGCAAGCATATTTTCTTATTTTCCAATAATTTTGGAATTTATTGTCTTTTCACTTCAGCATGAGTGATAATAAGAAATCTATAATATGAAAAAATACGAAATTCATAAATATACATTGCGAGTTGGTACAATTTGTAAGAAAAAAAAGGAAGAAAATTTTTTAAAAGCCTTTTGAATTCGCGAATTTCCTTGAAAATAGCATCAATTTGAGGAGGAGATTCCCATTTGAATGGGAAATGATCTGATAAAGGGAAGAAAGAACGACATTGCTCTTTTAAAAGATGATCCCATTCCAGATGGAAAACAATCTTGAAGAGAACCACTTGAGTGAAATCTTTGAACTTAGAGAAATAAGAAAATTTTTTTATTCATTCGAAAGTTTGAACAAAAGAAAATCATGACTTTCTAATCAAAAAATATAGTATTTAATATGATATTATTACGAAATGCATATATAAAATTTTTTATAGATGTTATTTATTTATTTATTTATTTATTTAAATTTTAGAGATTTTAGATTTTTATTTAAATTTTAGAGAAAATCTTGCTCTCATAAAAGAGTAAATAAAAATAAATAAAAGAGAAGCGTATTTGCAAGATAATCGAACCCGAAATGGAGATTGCGAAATTCTTAAAACATTTTCCATCAAATAATACACACTAAGAGGAAGCCTACCAGATGAGCATAGCAGGTAGCATAATAGTGAAGAATGAAGCGACCACAGCCCCAGGCACGATAAGCACAGTCATAACGATCCAGTAGAAGGCACCAATGAAAGCGATCACTTTTCTAACGTCCATCGACCCACCCAGCGAGTTACCGCAATGTGTATCCTCGACGGACATTGTTCGTCCATCGATAGCAGCCTCATTCGCACTTCCTTCTAGCATCTTTAACTTGCCACTTCTGCAATCACAGTTAATCACTTATATATTGGTGCTATCTCGTACAGAAATATACCCCCCCCCCTCTCCACAATGACGATTTACAAAACTATACACACAGATAAGGGAAAACGCTCAGTGGGAATTTTCTGTTTTGAAGTAAAACGTCAGAAAGAAGTACGAGAGGGACAGATGGGCATTTCCAATCACTTCGATCAGTGATTCATTCATTCAAAAAAAAGTGGGAAATGCGTCATGAATGTGAATGATTTAGATTCTAGTACGATTTGATTCATAATATTATTACTAATAATTTCTCATATAATTTCTACAGAAGAAATTATAAACGAAATTCTAACTTCTAAATAAATCATTGATTGCTTTTATTCACAATTCGCTATTTTATTTAAAGAAAAATCGATTAAGAAATCGAAAATGATGAAGAGATAAGTGAATTGGTATTTAACAATTATTATCTATGATTTGACGCTATAAGATTACAGTGAAAAATATCATGCGAAAAGATCGATCCTTAAAGGAATTGAAAAATAATGTGTTTATTCTTTTCTCATATTCATTTGTTACTTCGTACTTCTTTGACCATATGAAACTAAGGAGTCCCAACAAATAAGTTTCGTTAGTTAAGGTTTTTATAAAACTTGCATATAGAATAGAGATAGTAAAATCAAAAATACATCGAAAGGCATCTTCTAAGAAAAATAATTTAAAGGCTCTAATGGGTTTTCTTAAAGTATAAAGAAAGACTTACAATGGTTTCAGAAGCAGAAATCAGCCGGATACAGAAATCTCACGTCTCGCCAAAGGCGTTCTGGATTGCCAACAGAACCACGATGGTAGTGTGCCGGCTTAAAGTCGCCTAAATATTACATAATATTTAAATGACACCTTGTACGTTGATTAAAAAAAATAGAAACGTAGAAGTGAGTAAGATGATCCCTACTCATATTGGAAAATATATAAAGATATTTCGCTATGGTATCATATAAGACAGATTGTCATATATGATAAAATAGCGAAACAATCTTCCAGTATTGAGTCGGCCTATGGAGAATCATTTTCCAGCATAATTAAACATCAGTATATGACGGACTACAGGACTGGAGACATAAGTAAAACAAATGTGATATTCGTGATGCAAATTACAACAAAGTTCGACCTTTGCGCAAATGTTCAACTGTTGGAAGGTGAAGAAAGATTCAAATGGAAGCTTACGGCACACAATTTTTGACGCCGAAACCACCCACCGCGGCGAATTTAGTCATTAGTCTACTATGAGATAACAATAATGTACACTCTGATGGCAACAGACTGCACTATACTCTTCCGTCACATAAGATGACGTCTTTTAAACTTGAACTTAGCTAGTAGTCGATATTTAATTACTTTGTAAGGGGTATTTTTAGGAGGGATTTTAATA
Source organism: Baylisascaris schroederi (assembly GCA_006503575.1). Taxonomy (NCBI): domain Eukaryota; kingdom Metazoa; phylum Nematoda; class Chromadorea; order Rhabditida; family Ascarididae; genus Baylisascaris; species Baylisascaris schroederi. Next base: position 87,097 of record QEWY01002088.1, on the reverse strand, counting down.
AAAATAAAAATATCGCAATTTCCATCATCTTAAACTCTCTCGTTTTCGGAGTTTCTCTCCTGTTTGCGTGCAAAAAATATAACATACCCTTTTTCATTTCTTAGAACACAAACAAAACGAATGGCATATAAGAAATAATTGCACATCTACTTTTACACATGATATCCACTGAAATGACGAACTAAACATTAATATTAACTAGGAAATTAACGATAAATATTAATATTACCTCATTGGAAAAGTAATAAATCGAAACGTTGAGCTTAAACCGATATGGAACAGGTCTAGCTTACCTTTATTATATAGGCAACACAATATGCAAATTTATGATGAGTCAAATCAGTGATCTCCAATTCAACTGTGAGACCAACAAAATAAAATGCAAAATTTGGTAAATGTGCCCATCAAAAGGCCATTCGTTAAATTACCCAAGAATTTTAATTTTTTAGATGTTAATTTTTTCAACGACTCCCAATAGATGGAAAACAATGAAGTGATAAATGAGATACGACATCACGCAAACATTTGCTATTCAATAAAAATAGAAGCTCCAATCATTCGTGGCGATAACAAAAAAATATCGATCGGAGTCGATAGAAATAAGAAGAACTCGTCGAGCACAATTTCTTTATGACTGAGAAAAGTGCAATCTCCCTCAACAATTTAATAAGAAATTCGCATTGATTTTTGAGATGCTCTTGCACAGGCTTCCCAACCCCCTCCCTCTCTCTCCTATCCCTCCCTCTCTCTCCCTCCTATCCCTCTTTACCCTTCGTTTTCTTAGAAAAAATTCCGTAAACATGACAAAGCTATGACATATTACAGACATCCTCGCTAAAATCATCGACTTCCCAAAGGTATTTTTGCAACCCTCCGGGCAATTGTAGAGAAAAATGATGTGCATCTGCAATTTATGAGTCATTTGAGTGGTGCTATTCACAAACCAATCAAAATACCCTCTTTTGGATGTTTGAGTGTGAAATTTCTGGAAAAACCACCTTGTTTGGAGGGTTGTTTGATTTAAGAGCAACGAAGAATTCTGCAAAGTTTTCATAAAAATACACAACAAAATTAACGAAGAATTCCACTTTTATTACTAATAAAATTGAAGCATATAGATAGAATATTTGTAGAGATGAAGAAAGAAGTGAAAGGATAGTTGAGGGAGACTAGGAATGTACTATACGAAAGGTTGAAAAAAATCATAACGACTCATAAAAGATGATAAAAATAAGAAAAAAGAAACGAAATGGTCTACTGATAACAAACAATATTTTTTTTGTATTGGACAGTCGCATCGATCATCTTCACAAAAAAAAAACATCTATTAGAAATGCATATAAACTCTACATTCCTCTGCATTATTGTTTAATATTAAATTAGAAAGCATATGAGACAAATTGATAACAATAAAATATGAATATATTTATAAAGCATTTTAATATTAAAATAGAAATCAATGAAATGAAAAATAATCGAGCAATATTTTAAGCTTATTTCATAATATTATGGCATTAAATTTGTATTATTTATCAAAAAAAAAAAGGAAAAGTTGTCTCTAATTAATATCTCAAGCTGTCTCTAATTATGGAAATTTGAATAATTTAACCAGCCGTTTGTCACCAATAAATAGACCCATTGATTCAATGACAAAAATGAAACAACACTCTTATATAGTTGGTGAAATGAACAAGAAATAATATGGTACGGAGTTTTTCGAGGCGATTGAAAGGCGATTCGTCAACGGTCAGTTTTTTTATGTCAGGCGGATTCAAGGTGGCGTCACCGAGCACATTCGCATCACAATGTCCCACTGTGCGCAGTGAAGCATTTCACCGCGTCCACATATATGGCAATAAATTCCCTCTCCCTTAACGTTGCACTCATCTTCCGTTGACGCTAACTTGAATCAATTTAATTCCACTTAATTAAACTTACATTCATTACTATATTATGAGATTTGCATATGAAAAAAAATAAATATGCAAATTTTAAAAATATCGCTAAATAAAATGACAAAAAGCTGTAATATTAGATACTACGATTAGCTATCGTCATGCATCACTAACCCTCAAAAATTCCCAAGCGTCACTTAAATCGATTTTAAATTTTCCAAAGTCTAAATCTATAATGTATTCTCGAATGAGCGTGCTCAAAAATTATGAAAATTTTACAATCCCGGGGTTTTAATCAGATTTATACTGTAGCTAAATTCGTATAGGTTTTCTATTAATAATGATAACAAACAGCAATAACAGTGATAAGAGGAGCAATACTTTAGATAATTTGTCTCCATCTCGGAGACAATAATTCGTGAGCAAATCAAGCATTTTTTAATGCCCCCTTCTCCCTTTTTCTTCAAAACCGCAGATGTTGAATTTTGGTTAATTTAAAATGTTATAAAAAATTATAGACCCAGGGGTTGTAGGTGATAAAATGGGCTACTCATCAAGAGGTATAAGGGAACGACCTATCTAGAAGACAATCTTCTAAAATTAAATTCAATTAAATTAAATTCAAATGCAATTAAATTCTCTACAATTAATTAGATTTACTACCTTATCGCAATAGACCATTATTACTTACTATTATTTCTATTCAATCTAAAAGTAAAAGAAAAACTATTACTTGAAAAAGCAACGCTGCATCGCAAAAAAATAAACTAATTAAAGGAAACTTGTATGTATGGGCGTCTACTGTGTCGATAGAGATGTGGGTGTGCCCATCTTGGACGGTTGCCAACTATCGAAAACGAAGCGTAACGCTTACACGTTTACGATTGCTGCAGAGGTATATTTGGCATAATTTGTTATTATAGAAAATACTTAAGCATGGGAAAAAGTTTGAAATATTCAACGCTATTGCAAACAACATCATAAATAAGTAAGAGAAAATGGTGCGGAAATTACTCATGGGGAACTTAGATATGGATATGGGAATTTAATAGAACTTTATTTTCATTTAAAAGATGCAAGTTGAAACTTTGAATATTATTTTGAATTTATTTTAGAGGAATAAATAATTAAACTTGGAAAATTTTTATTGAATTTTGAATTTATTAAACATTAAAAGTTTAAATATTAATATAATATTTGAAGAGTACTCAAAATTTCGTCATAAGAAAGTTATGCAAATGACGTCATTTTCTCATAATTGAAGATGGTAAACGAAAAATACCTAAAGCAATATATTGAAGGTTTTATGACAATATCTGTAAGATATATTGAATATGCTAAGAGAAACAATTTCAAGAATTCTCCGAAGAACACGAAAACTAATCAACTCCACAACCTCTCCTCCCCCCCCATGCCCCCTCCCATCTCCAGCCTTCTCGTCCTGGTCCCAACACCTTTCCGCTATTAATCGAAGTTCCCAAAAGACAGGATGGAGGTAAGCATGAAAGACGGTGTCTATCTAATTGAAATTTGTACCGCATTTGATGTCACTTCTTCATGTTTTCCCACAATTAGATAATAATAAGAAAATGGGCATCTGTAAACAATAAACTCATCCTCAATTAACAGTCAGTTCTTGAACACAATGGTCTATCATATCCTATACAACGATAAAAAAGTTATATTGTATTTCTCTTCTAGAGGGAATTCCAAAGGGCTATGTTTCAATTGATGAGGTATTTCACTCATATATTAGTGTGACCATTCAACCGTTGCAAGAACTATTCCCGATGACCGCAACTACGATGATAGTGGACAAAGCAATGCAGCAAATTTCAAGCGATCCATTTTCCTCTCACTAAGTGATTAAAACATCAAATAGTGACCACTCAAAAATTCCACTGACCAGTAGTTTGACTATGGAATGATTTACCATCCACAGTAATGCTCAAACATAAGTCCGATCGATTGAATTGCACATAAGTGTTGTGCATAGAGTACAACATGAGCGTAATATGACGTCATTGAATGCTAATGCACTCCCATAATTTGCACAACATATCTAATTCCATCGATGCTTTTTTTTCACAGCAATATTCTTCACCAATCAATCAAATCATCTTAGATCACTTCAGCTATTATATAACTTTATTTCTCGATATTTAAAGGTGCATCCAATAGAAATCTATCTCATTAAGCATAAAAATTCCTATATTTTTATGTGAAAGTATTAAACATTTCGGTTCAAATAATATATGACTCCTAATTTAAGAAATTCGTTGAAGAATGCAGTTGTTGCCAACTAATCGAAATACATCCGTCGTTTAAAACTAAGTAAATATGATATGAATATAAGCGATAAAATATGCAACTCCAATAAAATTTTGCTGCTTAATTTTGATGTAATAGCAAAAATCTGCAATTACAATATACAAAATAGTAAAAAAATTGCATTTTCAATAGAGATTGGTCAGTGATCTCAAAGAGTCAGGTAAAACTTAGAAGAACATTTGATACGCTCGAAATAAGGCAAAAAATTTGAAAAAAAAAACCACAAAACAGCAGGCTGCTCTGTTCTATTGTAGTTGTGGATGGAGGAGGGAGGGGATCTATAACGGAAAGGGTTCGAAGGTACATTCTATGAGTAATCGTTGGCCTTTTACGCACAGTTTATTCAGTATTGCACCATTATATTGTAGCCCTCCTCCCCCCCCCCTCTATATAATATTTCGCGATATCTACTTCACTTCATTTCAGTTAGAGCTGAGAGAGCGAACATGAATGGGGTGGGAGAGAGAAATTCGCTGAGAAGGGAAAGTGTAATGGAGGTATACGATATGTACAGTATTTAAACACCAGTAGTGAATGTCACGTGACCACCTATCTCACACTATAATATGAGTTGTTCATAAGCTTTCTTATCGCATAAATGGCTTCACAAATGGACATTACAACAAACATTAAAAAACGAAACTTCATTGTTCTCTAATCCAATAGTATAAATTAGAAAGCTTCAAAAACAAGTAATCATATTTTATATGTCGATGTGATGCACTTTTTATGCCTTTTATCAACGCAAAAATCTTTGAATCTTAGATGATATATACAATTGAAATATTTAATTTTTATAGTTTTCAACATAATTGAAAGATAATCATTGAAATGATTCAAAAGAAAAGAAAATTGTGAAAGTTTTCCATTAGAATTCGGTATCAACACAAAACGAATGTATTGCTTATTGAGGCAACTTCTTGAAGCGACTCTGCCTTACATCACACATTGATCTCATCTAAGGGCTGATAGACTCTCTCGATGCTATCATAAATCGATTGGTAATGATATGATTTAAAAAATTCATATCATATATTTCAGTGAAATATAGATCTTTACGGTATCATACCTTCACATATGAATATGCTATCTAACAAGAAGAAATGCATGAATTACGCCTCTAGAGCAAAAAAAAAAAAAAAAAAGAAACAAGGGAAGGATGCGTAGGCGCTATTTGCATAAGAATAAAACGAAAAATTTCAACAAATTTGATTGAGAAATAAACGAAAAATTGCTTTATAATGATGCAATAAAAAAAGGATATAACACGTGTTCTTCATGAATGCTAGCATAAGAAGAATGGAAAATGGCATAATCTGTTGAAATAAAATTCAGCAAGGCTAATCTGTGCACTTGAACTGCATAGAAAATGAGCTTTTAGAGCCAACTTGAATTATTTGAAAATATAGAGCAAATTTTATTCGATCGGCAGAAGAAAATAAGTTGGGAAGCATGCGGAAAAAGTTGGCAAAGTATGCGCCTCGGGCTATATAACTAGCTAATTTTATAAGTTGACAATAAATAAATAAATATACAAAATAATACCAGCTTAAACTAATATATTCTACCATTCGCACAAACTTTCTACAAAAAATTCCTTTTTTGCTGTAGCCGAATCCATATGAAATGTAAGTGCGACCAGTGTAAGAGACATGAAGATTTCTGTTCTCTTTTAGTTAGCTATCCAATTCTTTCAAGTCTTCATCGGTTCCGGAGCTAGGACTACTTGACGGACACAGAAACAGACAGACACATACACACACAAACATGACCTCATCATAAATACATATCGAGAAGTCAATTCGCTGGAATGTTTCTCTCACAAATAAAAATTAGCGCATTGTGGATTCGGCTATCATTAAACATTCTAGTTCAGAATGAAAATTTTTCGACGGGTAGGTAACAGTGATTAGTGATAAGTAAGAATATCGACTGTAAATATCGATTGATAGGAATGCTGAATATTGATAAAGTTTTATTAACGTTATCACAAATTTTCATCAGGTGACATTCCTATGTAATAACACTTCTTTCATAAAATTATTTTAAAAAATCTCGACGAGATAGTTTACTCAACTCAAATTCCACAATTACAATCGATAGACTTAGATATTACTAAGCAAATCGAAGCTGGATGCAAAGAAGCAAAAGAGAAAAACAAGAGAACGCGAATAAAAGAAAGTAAAACAAACATCTATCAGCGGCAAACTCGAATGTATCATCGCATCTCATCGTTTCGAATGAATGGTGAGTGGGAAAAGTGGGAAAGGGGTGGAGCTTATTGAAGTTAGAGACTCCAATGAATCTGAGTGGGAAAAAATTTTTGTAAATATCTATTATTCTTTCATAGAAATTTCTCTTCTTCTAATAATAAGAGAATGTGATGAGTGGAGTTGTTTCTCTTTAAAGTTCATTAATTCTATTTGCTTAAGAGTTCTGTTTTGATCAATTCCATGTTTTTTGATCTAAAGAATATCAATAAAGCTAAAACCTAAAGATGGTTATATAAATCTCGAGTAATCCCACTTGCAAATAAAATAATTATTCAAGGGAAAATCCCTAGCGAATTCAATCCAGTAAAAATAGTGGAAAGGAAGTGTTAAGCAATGTCAGAACAGAAAAAAAAAAAAATGCTTTTTAAAATTCATTAAATGTGTAAACTAGAACTTAGTACAACAAAGAGCATTTCAGTGAAAAACGTCATTGCAAGAGTAAGAGCAAGAGCAGGAGAGAGGGAGAGAGAGAGGAAAAGAAAAAAAGAAAGGGAATCGAAAAAATAGGTGAAAGGAATCCTTGGTGAAAGGCGAACGCCGCATGTGCATTGCATTTTTATGCACTACCAATGCGGCCGATGTGAATGCGTTGCAATCAACAACAGTCTACGGCTTCTCAAACCGACTGCATCTTCGAGCATCATTGATCTATGATTTGTTGGTGTGCTACACTAGAATCGCCAACATTTCTCAACGAGTTGTAAAACAGTGATCACCTTCCCCTTCCCTCCTATCCCCCTCCCTCTCTCCCTCCCCTTCATCTCACCTTAAAATGAACCTATCTAACTTCTTCCAAGGCGAATCGTCGACAAACAAACGACTGCACTCAGCGAGACAATCATTACGGCGGAATAGGCAGAACATCGGATCACATTAGGTGAACATCACGTGATATTAATGCTAAAATGTTGGATGGAGCAAGCGTAGCACATAAGCAACAATTCTGGATAGATGGAGCAATCCTTAAGGATATTGCACAAAGCAGATTGCGAATCATCGAGAAATAACGTGATCGATGAGTGCGAGATGAGTTGAAAATTGAAGAAGAGTGCATAAAACACATAAGAGAGTGAGTAGATTCGATGATACAAACAACAATCGCTATCAATGTTGGCAGAGAGAATCGAATCATCGACTGCAGAGAAATAAAAATATTTATAGAGTGAAGTACTGATGAGAAGAATTGCAGAATTTGAATGTTAGGCAAACGAGTTGAACATCAATAAAAACATACCATATAAGAGTTTAGCCGTTATAAGAAATGATGTGGTGGAATCGAATCAACGAGACGATCGGAGTTTCCCGATTGCGATGCTCTATAGGAATGTTTGATGATGACGTAATCGGCTGTCTCGTGAAGGAGTTTGTCGATTGGCTGTCTCCAAATGGAAGGACACCCGGCTGGCTTATCTGCGGATGATAGAGCNTATATATATATATATATCGCAATTCAGTGTCAATATTCCCTTCGGTTACATGATGTAACACTACAGTATACATCGAAAAAGGGTTCAAACTCCACTGTCAATATTGAAAATATTAGATTTCGGATACAGAACGGGTATCACCAATACAAAGTAAAAATAATGTGAAAGTGACTACAGTAATGAAAAAAAAAACTCAGTGCCAATAAATCACCAAAAAAACCTCAACAAGTTTTGCTTTTGATTGTCGTTTTCTATTCAAGATATTCGTTCATCTTCATCATTCACTTATTTTTCTCATTACCCATATTTATGGCACAAATATTATAAAATCATCATAAGCACATCATAAAATAGATTTAGAAAAATTATATACAAATGAATGAACGACAAAATACATCAAATATTAAGAGCAATTCACTATAATTCGTGCTTATTAGTTCTGATTATGCAAATTGTCATTCACCAATCGTAAATTTACATATGCAATAACTTTGCATTCCGATTGCTCTCTGCAATGAAAATTTATTAGTTGCCGGACTTGCTAACGAAGTTGAAAACAAAAGTGCCATTGGTTACTAGTTTGGATGGTCAGTCCACTAACCACTCACGCTTCCTTACCAATCGATCGGATGGACTGAAGGTAATGAAAGAATTTTGAGGTGATATGCCATAACAGAAGTACCAACCAAAATGGCTCAAAACTCTATAGCAAAATGCGATACTACTTATCTGCAGCATGCATCATACAAACTTTCTAGGAAGTATGAAATTTCTATCCCATTGAAGTAATTTCCAAACATTTCACCATTGCGATCCACTTCAGAAATATTCTCACCTTATCAGTTGAATTTCATTCATGATAAGAGTGCAAATCAATTATTAAGAACGATGTTAGCTAACCATGCCTAGAAGTACTTGAGGTTGCTTCATGCTCTCCCGATGGAACACCATATGAATCCTCAATTGACGTATATCCGTCTGAAATGATTTCTCCTTGCCAAGTAACAATTCGAACAGAACATTCATTCATAATAACTCAATGTAAATCTGTGCCTAAAATCGTAGAATATTTTCTTCACTATCAGTGATAGTGGTAATATTTGAAAATAACACATGCTCATTAGCAGGACACAACTGCACAGAACAATGTCACCCTGGCTGCGAATAATGTAGATGAGCAAGTGCTCCCATTGCGCACGCATCATCACCGTTCACTGCACTGCGCAAGTGAATACCAACACCCATCACACAAACCGGAATAGAAACATGCAAGCTTTCCCATCCATCCACTCAGAATGTCTAACAATGTCCGTATGCAAAATTTGTATCGTCATATTATAATATACGGTAACTGACGTTAATAATGAGCACTTACTTAGTGTCGTATCATCGGAATGATTTTCTTTGAATATGTTTCCCGTTTGTAGTCGTTCTTTGTTGGCACCATTTTGTTTATAGAGAGGATTATCGAATTCGTTTCCACTTCTATCTACTTCTGAATATTTCTCTTGTGGATAATATCTGAAATCCTTTCAAATATGGTTAATATTTTACTTTCATACTTAATTCTTGCATAAATTTGCATAATTTATTTATTAGTTATAAAACAGGACCCACTAACCAAGTAGCCCTATTTCTAAAGTTAAAAAAAATATACTTAAATCATTGGTATCTAGTCATCCTTTTATATATTTTAACTACTTCTCGAATGCGATTTATTTTAGTGATAAATGAAACATACGTTATTGTTGGTGTATCGGGATCACGTTCACGCATATATTTTCGACGATAGTAGAATACCAACGTTACAAGTAACAAACTAAGAAGAAGTAATCCACCGACAGCAAGCGATGCATGAGGCAATTTACTTTCTAATTCCGATTTCTGATAGAGCGATCCTGTAAAATATGCAATTTTGAGTCTACTAAAGATAATGCTGCATTGAATTTGCATAAATTAACATCAAAACTTGGAGAGTAATAATCGCTTCTAATTTTGCACATCATATATAATTGTCAACAAAATCAACACTTCATTTACTTTTTGAAAATATGTTTATCTCCTTATTGTCAACTATTTCCTCATCATACTTCCCCTCTTTTGTTAGGACAAAATCTGAGGTTTGTGCCTTAGTGCCACTCATTCTGGTGACGAAACATTACTTACTTTCAGGCAACTATACAACTATAAGCATAAATGAAGGAAAAAGGAGAACAGGGGGGAATGGAGGTGGATGAAGAGAGAAAGGGGTGAAGATAAGGGGGGGAGGGGGGTAGGAGAGTAGAGATGGTGGCCAGAAGCAGTGCACTATCGAAGAGCTCTTTCTACGTATATATTTCTTCAATTCAATGACCAAACTTTTTCCCACTACTTATTCGGACATTGCGAATTACCAAAATCTAACTGCATAATATCCAAGTGTCCAATTGAAAACGATAATCATGTTTAATAATGAACAAAAATGAAAGCGCAACCTACTTGTCATACCACAAAATTGGTCATTTATTTCACAACATCCCATCGCCGGATCGCATACCCTATCGCTACAATTGCATACCTCCTTGCATCCCACTCCATAATATCCTTCGGCACAAACTAAAATAAACCTCTAAATGTTGGTTTATTTAAAATTGAAAGTATTAAGAAGATAACATCAAATAACATATTTCAGCTTGAATTTTTATACTTTCACCGGTTGATCCGGTAATTTAGTGAGCGACCGAGCTAATCAGATATGCACATGAATGATCAGCAGATATGCAAATATATATGAAAGGCAAATCATTAAAAATAAGGCAGAAACAGTTTATACCGTATTTTGCCATATGCCGAGAATATTCGAAAAAAATTATTGAAAAAAAATTACTGAAAAAAATATTATCGAAAAAAAAAGCATTATTCACGTTAGGTGATGAACATATTGCAATTGAGACACGTTATGAATCGTTCTACTTTTGTGGGTGATTCATCGAGTATTCTAATTTGCATATTATAGAAAAAAGCCCCTAGTACTTCCTCTAAATAAAGCAACCATTAATGACATCAAGAGGAAACCGCATAACTATAAAAAATTTAACGCATACGTTGGTCACAATTTTGTCCCATAAAACCAGCGTTGCAGATACATTTACCCGTAGTTGCTTGACATGTTGAAGAACTCAATTGACAAGTGCATTCGTATTTACAATCAGGACCCCATTTGCCTTCATGACAGTATTCATCACATTGCTTTCCCATCAAGCCTAAATAGAACAAATAAAATGAATTCGACTGCAACCTCAAACAGAAATTATAAATTCAACCTTTTGTATGAATTAAATAGCCAACTATTAAATTCGCTCACTTAACGAGCAACAATGTCGACCTCTTCTCTTACAACGAAGAGCAAAATCTTTTAGAGTATGGCAGATCGAAATTGATCAGCAATAAAACGAATTGTAGTGCAATTTTATGTAATAGCAAATATATAAAGACAATTAATTCTCATATGTAAAAGAATATGAGATAGGTTATCACCGCTCATAACCGTCACGTTCTGCAACTAAAGTCTCTAAATTAATGGCAGGGGAGGGGGGGGG
>QEWY01002088.1:44682-74880 GCA_006503575.1 Baylisascaris schroederi | reverse complement strand
ATTAAGTACGAAACTTTTATTTTCTATCAAACAACCCAATTTTTGCAAATTTTCTAAGCCAATTTCTACATACCTACCATTTTCATCGATATAATTCACTCATCACAAATCTGGTCCTATGGTGTCTTCTAACAACTCTAGAAACGAAATACCGGTACTAGAGGGGAATTATGCTGAGAGTAAAAGAAAAATATTACTTAATCTCGAAATGCTTTATAACTTCAGTCATTTTTAATAAATCAAAAACCATTTTATTTGAAAATGAAATATAATAAAAGCACCAACCAGATGGACAACTACATATTCCATTAAGTCGATTACAAATTTGTTGATCGCTTTCACATTGACATTGTTTTGTACAATCGTCACCCCATTCGTATTTACCACAAACTAAATAAAAATTTTTTTTCTCTTGTTATTCTCTAAAATAAATGATTTTATTCACTATTTTATCGAATATCTCAACGCTGTACTTTTCAATCCTAAATCAGATTTTTTCAAAAAGACTGATTTTAGGATAACCCCTTCTATAGCAACTATATAAATATAGATGAGCTTTTGGATGGTTTTTGAATGCTTTTGAAAAACTTGGCTCCAACCTTAATTGACAAGTATAAGATATAGAGATTGTTGGATGAGAAAATTTTCTTTTTCTGTCTAATTTTGCATTCTTCTTTTTCCCTTCATATTGTTTTTCGTACTTCCGCGGAACCTAAGTCGGATACCCACCTGCAATTTCCATTACTATTACTCCCCATATAAAACGAAAAGGAGGTTCATCGAAGCATTTCTCTGAATTTTATATGATAATAAACAAGTGATACAACATTAGACGAAACTGAAAACGTTGAAGAACAAACCCCGTTCGCATTTTGCTCCTTTGAAGCCTATAGGACAAGAACACGATCCATCGAATTTGTTACACGTACCATTGTTATAACATTCACCACATTTCTGTGAACAATTCAATCCCCATGTACCTTCCAAGCATTCTGCAATGATGCCACCATGTACTCCCATAACTCGTAAAGGTGATAACCAATCGGAACAAGAATGGACACAGTGGTTGAGCCAAGTTCTAGATTATACCCATGACTCTATCACCTCGGTTTTCCTCGTTTGTAAGTTAAAAATATAAGATTTATACACTTATGAAGACAGTGATAAATAGTACATATAGTGCCGCAGATATAAATAGAGCTAGCCATGTTGCACTACTTTAACAAATTGAAAAGCAAGAAGTGTTGGTGCTATCGTGGTACGGACGGCCGGTTTTGAAGGAGTGATATTTCCTCTAACGTTGCAGGATCGGCGTTGCTAATCTACTTCAAACGAGGAAGTTGCAGGTCTCTAAACGAAAAAAAAACACTTTCCGGCGACAATACAAATACATCGAAATCAGAAATTGTGTAATAATAATACATTTATAAACGCTGATAACGAATATCAACAACAGCGCTTCATGCGACAGCCCTCTACCCTGTTTTAGATCGACAGGTCACGTCTATGCAGCATTGGATTCACGGAGCAGACACTACCTATCTTCGGAGCATTCTCTCATACTTCTGCCAAGTTGTATTCAACTGCTACATATTTCTTGGTGTAGTACAATCTTTATATCGTCTAGAAGATCGAAAAAAATCCTTCCTGATTGGTGAGATTAGAAGTACACACAGAGATCGGTAAATAATAGTAACAACATGGAAGACAAATATCAGGTTGAAAAAATTAGAACCAAGCATAAAAGTGGATAACTTTTCCACATTCTAAAACATTCAAAAAGTGGCTAAGTGTTTATCAAGTAGAGGCATTTTCAATAATTTTAGTAATTTTCAAATAATCGATGAAAATATATTCAGCTTCTTATCTTCAAGTGAATAAATGTGCGAATAGCAGAAATAAGCAAATATAACCTTGTTCGCAGAATTGACCTGTGAAACCACTGGGGCATTGACAACTTCCATCCACACTATTGCATGTGTCACCACATAGGCACTTCTCAGAGCAATTAGCACCCCACGTTCCTTGTGGACAATTTTCCTCGCAATAAAATCCACTACGTCCTGGTGTGCATTGCATACAACGTCCACTTTGAGGATCGCAAGAGTTGTTTGAGCCACATTTGCACCTCTCAGTGCATTCAACCCCATAGGTTGCATTAGCACATGCTGCAAACATTCGAAAAATCATTCAATTTAGCTCAAATTTTATGAGCATTGAGAATATTCCATATAGAAATTGAAATTTCTGTAGTGATAGGAAATTCAGACGGCAAAGACATTACGACCTGCCATATAAAAGATCCACCACAAACCTGACCAAGTATATATGTATCAACTTCATAACAAAAATATTCATAACCTAATGCCATCCTGTAAATGTCTGTTGCCACATAAGAATAAACCATAGAGAAATAACTTAATTCGTAAGGTATGAATGAAATAAAATAAAATAAACAGAACAAATATAAATAGAAAAAGCAAACTTTACATATCGAAGATTGGAATTCTATGCGCTTATCATAAAGGGATCTTTTATAATGCAAGATAACTTACCCGTTTCACAGTTAACGCCATGAAAACCAGCGTTGCATCGACATTCTCCAGTTAGCTGATCACATAAACCTCGATCATAGCAATTGCATCCATATTCACAATTTTCACCCCATCGATTGGCTGCACATTTTCTTTCACATTTTATATCTATAATTATTCATCTTCAATTGAACAAAAAATTGTATGCAAATAAAATTTAGGAATAAATCGAAGAGTTTTATACGCTTCGGATAGCGTTCTTTCCGTTTGAGGAATGAGTCTAAATGAAGAAGCTGGTTCGTCTTGCTGGACTCTGATGTCGTATGGAAATTTGCAAACTAAAATTGATGCTGGCCTACTCCTCCTCTTTTCTCCCTCTCTTCATTTTTACCGATGACAAAAAAACCGAAATTTTTTAAACTTTCTTTCCATTTCACTACATTTGCTCAAAATCAGTTCACAGTATGCCATACTGTATCTTCTAAGATAATTTACGGCATAAACAACTAACGAGGATGAGCTCCTTTCCAATACCGCTGCATTGGAATTCATGTTTATGAGTGCGGGAATGATGAGATTCTTTCGGTATTCCCCGTTTTACCTCTTCCGTTTCAACCGAAGAGTCATAGAGGATAAAGGATAGAGGATAAAGTAGAGGGTCATCGAGGATAAAAGCATGATTTTCATCGATTGTGCCTTAAAACAGCATGAAATTAGAGCTACCAATCTTGAATATGATCAACAAAAGATGATTTAACGTTAATCCACTCTTTCAGAGAAAACACTTCATGTAGACCATATTTAAAATAGGATTTATTATTCATGATACTGAAGTGTTATTAAATATTAGGTTTTAAAAATCTCATAAAATTCTACTCTTGAATAATACAATAAAATTCAACCTGCTAAAGAATCATCGCATTTACATTCACCGGTAATCGGATCACATTGCTCTCCAACGTCACATTTGCATGTTTTCGAACAATTTCGTCCAAAATGTTCCTATAATGGGAAAACGATGACATCTTTTCTATGACACTAAAGTACTGCATAATATTTATCGCATATTAAATATATCTAGGCAAATATACATGAGCCTAAAGGTCGATTTTGTCTGCTAAACGAATTTTAATTGTTTCAGTATCGTCACTACGGCTGAATATTTATGGAATCCCACCCCATTACAAAATACTTTTTTTGGATATTAATTAGCTTCTAAATGCTATATCGGCTGTCGATGTGAATGTAAACATGTGTCCCGAAATATGCAATTCACTTGAGAGGATGGAATAGGGGATGGGAAAAAAAATGAAGAGGAGAATAACGATAATTGTTCATCGACACGTTATAGCGTAGCCTATGCGAAGGTAATATCTCACCTTATCACATGGTAAATCGCATAGAGTTCCATGCCATCCGGCTAGGCATAAACATTCACCACTTACTGAATCGCAAGCTGCGCCATTTTTACAATTGCATGGAGTACATCCGAGACCTCCACGTCCACCTGGACAAGGTAATTCGCATGTCACTCCATGAAAACCTAAAACAACGTTAATTGAATGATGGGTGATATTCCATCAGAAGGTGATTTTTAAACTTTGGATGGTGCTAAAGAGACAGCGAAATTGCTAAGAGGGTAATGTACGCTAGATCGAAGGAGTAGGACATCGATTGAGAGCGGACGTTAGGAGGAAAGATAGTACAGCAAAAAGCACAAAACGAAAAAAGTGCCGATCAGCTAATCGATCACTATATTCTTCGAGGATAGCAAATTTAAAATTCCGAATCGATTACAATTTCATGCCCAACCAATTTCAGTGAAACTATCATAGTTATTTCTCTCTTGAAAATATGTGTCTACCTAATACAGGAAATCACAAGCAATTTTACCCTTTGGCAAACGTTTTCAGCCCAGAGAATTGCTCAAGGTCATCAACATAATACAGATCTTAAGGAATTTTTGGCCACAAAGAATATCCGAATCCCGCACCCTAAAGCTTCTCCCCTCACCAGCCTCTCTTCTTCACTAACAACAAAGGATATCCGAATCTCCCACCCTCAAGTCTACAATCGATCCCACAATCTCCTCCTGTCCCTTCCCGCAAGGAATAAAAGTGATGCTCCAATAATAAAACAGATCAGCTCAATGTAGCACCTTTTTTGACAATCTATGCAACAGCTTTTGGCTTTTGGCTAACGTTTTCAGACGGGGGAGTCGATAGTGAGGGGTGGTTTCTTGAAGAAAGTGATAATGATGTTGAGCCATCCAGACCGTTACCTTTTTGTTGCAGTAGATTCAGTGCAAATGGGTGGAAAATGTATATATAAGCGATTTTTCATACTTAACGGTTTCATCGGCACCTGACAAATCGTCGGAGCCGCAGAAGAAATGTTTGTGGTGGCAAATACGAATATAATGTGATATACACACTTTTCACCCACCTGCATTAACCTGCCCCAAACAAAAAAGTAGAGAGCTCAACCTCATCCCCCGAATTCGGAGCACGGCCGCGGCTCGCGTTACGGTTCCGAGTCTGGTTACGGGTCCGGGTCCGATCACGGGTACGGGTTTGGATCGGGTTACGGGCCCCGGCAAGGTTACGAGTCAAAGTCGGGTTACGAGTACGGGTCAGGTTACGGATGCGTTCGGGTTCCGGGTTCGGCTGCGAGCCGAGCCACGGCACCGGACCGGGTTACGCGTCCGAGTCGGGTCAGGGCTCCGTGCTAAATTACGTGTCTGGATCGGGATGCGGATACGGATCAAGTTCCGGGTTTGGCTGCGGGACGAGTCACGGTTCCAGGCCAGGTCACAGGCCCGGATGAACTACGGGTAGGGGTCGGGTCACGGGTCAAGATTAGGTTACGGGTCCAGGTCGGGTTATGGGTCCGATTTGCAGGTTCGGGTTCGGTTCGGGTTGCAGGTTGAAATCGGGTTACGGGCACGAGTCGGATTACGGGTTGGAATTGGGTTACGAGTCCAGATCAGGTTATGAGCCCAGACCAGACCACGGATACCTCTGGGTTCGGAGCTCGGCAGTGGCTCGAGCTCCGAGTCGGGTTACGAGTACGAGTCAGGTTACGGGCACGTTTCAGGTTCCGGGTTCGGTTGTGGGTCGAGCCACGGCTCCGGATCGGGTTACGCGTCGGAGTCGGGCTACGAGTCCGGGTCCTGGTCACGAGTCCGGGTCGGGCTACAGATCCAGGTTGGGTTGCGGGCACGAGTCGTGCTCCGGATTCGGGTCCGGCCGAGGTGACGGGCAAGGTCGAGTTCGGAGTCGAGTTACGGACACAATCTGGGATCCGGATCGGGTTGCCGATCTGAGTCGAGTTACGGGTCCGGATTGAGTTGCAGGTCCGAGTCCTAGTTATGGGTATGGGTCAAGTTCCGGGTTCGAGTCTGGGTCGGGTTACGAGCCCACGTCAGGGTCCGGGGCCGAGAATATATATACGTAATTCCTCACGGAACTACATACTACATAATAGAAAATTTGACATATATACAAAACTGAGAATGGGTTGCATCACGTGGGAAAATGCTAAAAAACAGCTGCATATGATGCATAGATACTCTTCTTACATATGTCGTTACTAACACGTACTAATAACATCGTTTCAAAGAATGAATTTTATTCATTAATAAATAACGAACTTATTTATGCAAATATGTTAAAAACAATGTCTTTATGAATATCTATAATGTAAGTGAACTGATTATCGATCACCATTTCAGTTCTTAATTAACATATAGATACTTGTAAAGGCGAGTAAAAAAATATCGCATTCAGAAATGATTCGGTCATTCAATAAAACTAACGTCTTCTACCGTACAACAAACATTTCGATATACGAATTCGTAGCATTTAACACGTACTAATAACATCGTTTCAAAGAATGAATTTTATTCATTAATAAATAACGAACTTATTTATGCAAATATGTTAAAAACAATGTCTTTATGAATATCTATAATGTAAGTGAACTGATTATCGATCACCATTTCAGTTCTTAATTAACATATAGATACTTGTAAAGGCGAGTAAAAAAATATCGCATTCAGAAATGATTCGGTCATTCAATAAAACTAACGTCTTCTACCGTACAACAAACATTTCGATATACGAATTCGTAGCATGGATCAACTCTTCAAAATATGACCCGTATATTCGTTGATATGAAATTCACTATCGTTTGCTAGCCCCGTGGAAACTTGCTACACCAATATTGTTATTTTTCCTGGAATTTATTTCCATCGTAAGGATCAATAATTTTTATTTGCATTCGAATAAAAAATTCAAAAGCAAACCTGCTGTGCAATTACAAGTGCCGAAATGATAATCACATGTTCCATTGTTACGACATGCGCATTTCCCTTGACAATTCGCACCGAAATATCCTTCTTCACAAGGTTGGTCACATCTGAAAAATATCCTCTAGAAATTGGTTGTATTTTTTTCGTAAAAATCATAATACTCTTTAAGAAGCTCTGTTATCTTCAAATTACTGCAGTAAACTTAAGTCCCAACTCAATAAAAACACTTTAAATTGAAAATAATTGCTGGAAAATAAAATTAAACAGACGGTCCCGGGTCTGTTAATAAGAAAATTGAACAAATGTTGTTTTCTGAAAAGCAGTTATAATATAACACTTTTCAATTCTCTAGAGACAGCAGCATTAAAGCCTGAAAAGTGAACCCCACCCAACTCCCGCTGTTGGAATGAGGGGACGGGACCTAAAAAATACAAAAAATGCAGTAATTTATTTACGGTGTTACTATAAGCAACATTATTACCAATGCTCCAAACAGAAATTAATTATAACTATATCACATTTTAAAGGGTATTTTAAACGTTTTTTTATCATTTATTATTGTAGTGATCTCTAATTCTAAAATATTCAAAAACAAAAATCACATTCGTTTGATTAAAACCGACAAAATCTTGTCGAAAAATATGCATAATCTCTTTCTATGATACTAAATGACCAGTAAAGTTTTCGGTATATTTTTATCCCTCTTCTCCTTGATTTTTTCGATAACTGATNCCCCCCCCCCCCCCCCCCCCCCCCCAATGAGAAGGACTCGATATCGTTTGTCAATCTGTGCCAAAAAAAGTAGAAATAAATAACTAGCAATTGGTCTACTATCTCAGGTGAGATAAAATCTAAACAAATCTTACCTTGGACCACGGTAGCCTGGAGCACAAATGCAAGTACCATTCACTGGATCACACTGTGATCCTGTTGCTAATGAACAGTCACATTTTTTTGCACAATTTTCACCATAATATGAAAGTGGGCAAATCGAATCACAACTTGCACCTGTGAAACCAGCACGACAACTACATGCACCAATTGTTGGATGGCATCTGAAAAGATGCATTGTGATCTCAACACCTCCATTACAGGTAAAATATGATTAGTCTTAACAAGTAAAACATGCACATAAAACATCAAAGAATGCAGTTATAATTTGTCTTCACAGAGAGATACCCACATAAACTCATCACTTGAGTGTTTTTTGCTCATACTGAATTAATTTTGAAAGGGTATTTTGGTGGGCAATTTTTGAATGGTACTTACCCTCTAAAAGTAACAAATTGTGCAAATATAATATTCCTACAAAGATATGAAGTAAGGATAAGCGTAAGAAACAAACGAAATATGTATGACAGACTGAATAAAAATGAGATCACTTTACACCGTCAACTTCTCAAATGAAACTGAGAATGCACCCGGAAAATATTCAAGAGGAAATATAAGAGCAGCTATCCGCTTGAACAGTAGCAATGGAGGATGGCTTGAGGTTAGCTTGCGATAAACAAATTTTTGCGATATTTCAGCATCATATTTTCAGGGATGGAGGCAGGATATAAGTAAAGAGGGGGAGAGATTCAGGTTACGCGGAGGGAGGGGATGAGGGGGATATAAACAAGTCAGCTTTTGTGCGAACCACACCTCAACTATCCCCTTTCCTCGTATTGTACAAAATTCGGCTTTTTCAACCATCACTATAAATTCTTGCATTCCACAACCTCATATCTTTAATATTCTTACAACTTACAAAAGAGTATTGTTTGGATTGCATGCACATTCGAATTCACATTGAGCACCGAATCGATCAAACGGGCAAACTGAAAATACTAACTCATAAAGCAAGATAACGAACTTGCTTAGAATTCTCAAAGAAAAAGCTGGCTCAATTAATGCTATGTTTTGTCTATATATTTATTATTTATTATCAAATATATCTATAAATTTAATACAATTTGTCACCATCTATGTATCTATTCATTTAATATTACATCTAGGAAATACATGTATATAAATACATGTAAGAAGCAGAGAATGAGTAGAGGCGGAAGTATGGCTTAAGAGGTACAGATATATACGGGTTGTTAATATAAAGGATGCGCGAAGAAAATCAAAGCGAGAAGCAAAAAAAGAAAGAAAGAAGGAGAAACGACAGTTATAAGAACATCAAGCATCGCCGAATAGGATATTAAGTAAACATCGTATTTCCTCTTCTATAAGTCTCATGTTCATGATTTTCGTAACTGCTCAAAGTTTACCAAACTTGAGTGGAGGATGTGGGAAAGGGGAAGGGAGGAGGAGGGGAGGAATGAGCTTATAATATTAGAAACTTTTGAAAACCAACAGTGTTGGAAGGAACTGATCATCGAAATAGGGGATTAAAAAGGATGAAATATGATACTTGTAAAAAAAAAATCTTTAGCATTCAAACGTTCTTGTCGAAAATTTCTTGCAACCATCACTTGAAATATATAAATTAAATCAATAGCCCACTAGTTGAATAAAACTAATTGCAAAGTATATATCAGTTAAGGTATACGGATGATCATTCGATTTATTTTTTCGTCATCTCAAATTATATAAACGTAATTATCAAATAAATAACCAACTTTTTTCGCTACATTTTGCACCGGTAAATCCTTTGACGCATTGACATGAACCATTTAGAGGATGACAATACGCTTCGTTGGCACAATCACATTTCAAAGCACACTGAAATTAATATATTCAAGTTATGGCCATTCATAGAATTCGACCGCTTAAATCACCTCTACAGGGTTCATTTTCAAAAATCAATCGGACAGCGCTCAAGTAATAGATGTTAGGAATTGCCTTTGCCGTAGATAGACGACGATTCATTCATTACCCCACCGGCTGGTTATGCCAATCGATAAACCGAAAATAGACCAGCTAAACCGATTCGAATGACGGTCGAATTCTATAGCATGTCACACGTTGACCAAATGGGATGGATGTTACCTTAACAGTATAACGATTCTAGCATCCTATTAACTTCATGGAAAAGAAATCCAACCAGAATGAGTCAAATGCTTTTTATTTACGAGTAACCGAGTAAGTTGACTCATTCACCGTCGATGTGCAACCATTATCACTGATAAGCTCACTGATAAATAAATTGTTGAACTACTAAACATTGTATCTCTGCCGTGGATCAGTTATCTTTCTCAGTAGTTTTTATGATATTAATAGATCGGAGGAAATAATTCTCATTGTTCACCTTTCATATTACGGCTTTTTACGGCCGAAATGCTTCACTCTATAGAAAAGAGAATGCAAATTTACGAAAATATTTAATAAACGAATAAAAACAATCCGCAATAATTAAAACCAATAATCATTGATAATTAATGACTTCAGAGAAATTCAAAAACGCTTTTTGATCCATCTTTTTCTCAAAAAATTCCAGTAGTTTTTGACATTGCTGCAAAACATACAATTCATTGCTTGAGGACATTTAAAAAATAAATAAATAAATAAATAAATAAATAAATTAAATAAATAAATAAATAAATAAATAAATAAAATTCTTTTGCATCGTTCTTCAAAGCAGAAGATTTTTTGGTGTAAAATCTTGGACACCATTGATGTGCACTCAGTAAATTTTCAATTTTCAAATATAATCGAAATTATTCAGGAAATGAAATACTGTCTAGAATAAACGGAACTTAAATTAATATTTAGCGGCAAATATGAACTGCTTGAAAATAAAAATTGAGAGATGGTTTTAAAAGGAAATTAAAGCAAAGAATTAAAACAAAACGGACAATGAGTACAACCTGAGTGCCATATGTCCCTTTCGGACACGGTTGTTCACAGTGTTCACCTGTAAAACCGATGCAATTGCAGTTACCACTTGCCGGATCGCATTCGTTTTCATTCAAACAAGTGCATTTCGACGTGCAGTTTATACCGTAATAACCTTTTGCACAGCGCTCATTGCATAGATCACCCTTAAACATAGAGCAACAAAGACTACCTTTAAGACATTAACATAATGAAGTTTTCGCATAAATCAGATGGAAATTTGCATAAATAGCAAGAAAATTGGCTGTGATAAAGTGAATCTAAGTAGACGAAAATTTGCATAAATCAGACGAGAATTGTCTGCGTCATTCCAGAATTAATCCAGAAATTGTTCTTCTTTAAATCAGTCGAATTTCGTGGAACAATATGAAAAAATCCGTAAAATTTACCGTAAATCCAGCAGTACAAATACATGTGCCGTCTTTCTCATCGCAATGAGCACCATTTTGACATTTACAATCGAAAACGCAATCGGGTCCATGTTTACCCTTAATAATTTCTATTGAATTGGCGCACATTTATCAACTACAACTCTTTTAGTATCAGTATCATACAAGAAAAAGTTGATAGCACCACATGTTTCATATTGAAATACTAGAATAGAAAATAATTTCCCAATAAAATTTTCCAAGTTTTTCATTTTTTTTTTCTTTTTCAAATGAATATCGCAGCAATAATTTACTTCTTTTCATTTCACGCCGAATCAGTTCTTGAATACAAATTTGTCAAAATGAAAGGACAAATCAAAACCGTCATGAAATTAAAATTTGGAAACTTTCCAAACTTTTCTCGAAACCACTAAAGGTGTATTCATCAAAAAATGCGGCTATCGGAAATGCGTCTAAATTCGAAAATTGAACAAACCATATCAAGCACCATATGCGAATTACTAGGCATTAATATTTCATTCGCTCGTTAGCTATTTGGGAAAAGAGTAGAGGTATAAAGATAAAGTTTAGCGTAACGGGCTTTCAAGAATGCTCGAGCATAGGAAATATTCGGTTGTTTTGTTGGTGATGTTCAAGAAGAGCAAAGGATAACACAAATGTTGATCAGATTGACTAACCTCTTCACATCTATTAAGGCAGAGTTTACCCGAGAAGCCCGCCGCACACTTGCATGTACCATCAACAGGGTTACATGTTGCTCCATTTTGGCAAACACATTCCGATGCACAACCAATACCCCAGAAACCGTTGTCACATCTATTCTCACAATGTTCTCCTTTATATCCTGAAAAATAATATTAAACTCATATATTTTAAGTATTGAAAATTGTCAACGAGGAAAAAATTGTCTTAAAAATAACAAATATTTTTTTTAAAAAAATCTTTCGCATTTATTCAGTTTTCAATTCTAAAGATTACTGCCATAATTATGCAAATTTCTTCTTATGTTCTTCTCCGAGGCATTTATTACCTTTTATAAATGAGAAATGATATGTGAAACACCCAATGCAGCAAAACATCATCGACATCGCAGAATATTGTTTTTGGGGAGCCCATTTTTACCGTTAGAAAATTTCCTTTCGAAGCTCACGTTTGGAGATGCAGCCCCCCTCCCTCCCACTTTCTCTAATATCGATAAAGCAAGACCCCTTAAAGTGCAACAACTTAATGAATGGGATACGAAACGAAATTGAGAAAAACCTGCAGGGCATTGACAAGCTCCAGCCACAGGCTCACAGGTTGCGCCATTCTCGCATTCGCATCGCGAAGTACATGAAGCACCCCAAAATCCGAGCGGACAAGCTGCAATATATGCTCCCCCGTGATTATCGTGCATGATCTCTAAGATATATCCACAGTGGAATAAGAAGGAAGAGGAAAGAGAGGTAAGGGATGGGGTAGTAAGACTACATTAAACCACAAAGTTTATAAGAATATCAAGTGGGTTGTCCTCAATCAACTCGAAAAACTATCCGTCTCAATGTATCAAATGAGGACTTTATGAAATATTTGCATAAATTCAATATAAAGTTGTAATACGACAGCACAAAGCAGTGAATGTAAAATACCTTTAAATGACATTAAATAAAAGAAACTACATAAATGGGAGTTGTTTTTTATATCATTGCTGCCTGAAATCTGTCTTATTAGGAAAATTTCTCGTTGATATATGTTTAAACGGTTCCGATCACAGTCGAGAATAGAGCGACTGATGTGCTGAATACAGGGAGGATGCAGAGTTGACAAAATTGGGGTTTTAAAACGACCCTCACCTTGAATCGTATGATAAAAAAAAAAGGAAATTCCCCTAATATTTCTTTTCAACTTTTAAAAAAAAAATTTCTTTTCTGTTCCTAATAGACTATGAATTTATGCTTGCTCAACAACCCTATGATAGAAAGTGTGGGGTTTTCATTGTTTTAGTTTTATTTTTGGAATTTGTTTGCATGAGAGGAAATCGAAGAAGTGAATGAATATAACCAAAGATGAACAAACCTTTTGAGCAAGTTTCTCCTCCATAACCAGGTTCGCATTCACATTTATTTGGTGCTATACATGTTCCTTTATTACAAGAAGGCTTGCAAACCGCTGAAATTTATCCCTCTAAACATTTCATTAGTTCCTTCATTAGACACATCTGTTATGTACTGTAAATCGAATTCATCTTCAAATATGCTTATTTGTATTTTCGATTCTCATGCTTTAGTTTCTTTATCACTGTCAGTTTATCACTTTATCAATCGATTTAATCAAAGAGACTTCGATCGACAAATACAGCCGCAAAGTCAAAACAATAAGACTAAAGCTTCGAATACTCCCACAACACACTCCGTCAACCGCTAACCAACAACATTCCCATCAAGGTAATCAACGGATATGGATGGGAACGACGGATGTAAATGATGACATTTGAATGCCACACCACCGTTGAATCTGCAACTGCGGAAGAATTCATCGTCGCTCCCCGCGACGCTTCTACGCTCTTACGGCAATGACGGTAATCAAACCGAAATTCAAACCTTGTGGTGAGGGTCTTTTTTCATATCCAAAGGTAACATCACTATGTTTTATTTATGGACTAATCAATTGTTACAGCTCTTTTGCATGTCCTTTCAATTTTTGCGAGAACATACAAAACCACCCCCATATCCTCGCAAAGGCCATTATTCCTTCGTTTCTTACCAATCACAAATGTGATGTTCAACGATTCATAGAAAATAATAGTAGTGTTCATTTACTCGTTGGGAGAATTTCACTGGGTAACCAACAATGTCCATGTAAACTTTACGATTCATTCCCTCCTCTGAGTGTATATGCAAATATCACTACGCAAAGGGAAGAGGAATGGAAAGGAAGTCCTATTACTATGGAGGTATATCGGTCTCCTTAATAATAAAACTGTGATAGAGGATTGAAAATGCCTAAAAAAGTTGTATATTTATATTGAAAAAAAAAAGAAAGTGAAAAGGAAATAAGCATACGATAGCATAAATTATCGCCACTTTGTCGATAACCCTCACAGCATCGTTTAACATAGACGTCGACAATTGTAGGCACACTTTTATATGAAACCTTCTCTCCAATTCTAAAAATATTAAGAAACAAATCCACTCATCGTATAAGCTTGAATAAATCGCCAATAAACTTCCAAGATTCTAAAGGGATGAGATAGTTTAACTGGAAGGAGAGATGCAATTATTTACCCCCCCCCCCCTGGGGGGGGGGGGGGGGGGGGGGGGGGGAGGAGGATGTGGTGGAGGGAGGGGGTAGGGCGAATGGCAGTCATATTCTTAGGTACTGATAAACTAACCGTTCAAACGTTTCGCTCTAAGAAATCTTAAGTGATCGCAACAATACGCTTGAATATTATAGATAAATAGAATAAATATAGTCAAAGATCAAGTTTTCCTCGGTATGCCAAAATATGTCCTCATAGCAAAATGCGTCATAACGATCATCGAGAAGTAAATAAATCAGAGTTTCTAAAGAATTCAAATTTACTTCCGGGAAATGATGGGAATATCGAGTTCAAAGTTTAGCATTAAATAATTCCCACATACCGGGTAATGGGACATTTGAATCCTTTAGTGATATCGGCACACCATACTGTTGTTCGAAATGGAACCGATTGTACATACCTTTCCAAATGAAATTCCTCCTTTCTAGAATTTGCATTTGATTAGTACACTTAATTTCCTAAATAATAGTGGTGGGATTGCAACTATTCGGTTAATAATATTAAGATTTTGTTCATTATAGTCGCAATTGCAAATCGACGAAAGCTACGATTGCGACGGTCGAAAGTTAGTGAGAACAAAGATGGAGAACATGAAGAGTTTCATTATTTAGCTTATTAGTGCACTTTTTCAACCTCTATAGGAGTGCAAGACCCAAATTCCATGGATGATAAATTTGCATAATTGTCGAACTCCTTTTTATTCAAAGAAATATTTTTTGTGGATATATGAATGATTCAACGAACGGAGAATGCCAAAGAAGTGATCGACACTTTTGATAGCACTAATTGAAGCACTTTAGGTGGTTCTAGCATCGTTCTTCCAATCTAACGAAAAGAAGGGATACCAGATGAGTAGCTAATTCGAATAAACGTTAATCGATTTTGGCAACGAACAGTTATGTAAATGAGCATATTCTAATAAAATCTTGAAATATGCAAATTTTCAGCAATCCTAATCTCGCTGAGAAAATACGAGTGTGGTAGATCACAACTAAAAACTTCTATTAGAGTGCAAAAATGACAAAAAGAACTCAAAATTATGTACTGCATAAAAGAACACTTTCTTCAACGATAAATAAATATTTTTTGTTTTTTCTAAAAATAAAAAATAATTACATATGCAAATTTAGTTGGCAGACTAATGAACGGCTGGC
The DNA here is from genome assembly GCA_006503575.1 of Baylisascaris schroederi. Classification (NCBI taxonomy): domain Eukaryota; kingdom Metazoa; phylum Nematoda; class Chromadorea; order Rhabditida; family Ascarididae; genus Baylisascaris; species Baylisascaris schroederi. The sequence goes on along the minus strand of QEWY01002088.1, from coordinate 59,368 downwards.
CAATTTCAGGAATATTACATGAATAAGTGAATAGGCGGATAAATGGAAGAATGAACGATGCCATTACTATATAATAGTTTACGACGGGAATTCAGGCATTTAAATTTGTAAGCAGGTATGCTTGTGGAATCCAATATTAGCTAATCTTATCAACTGATAAGGTGATAAGTTTGAGTAGTATCAGACTAAGATAATAACTTGACTCACTAATCTTAATAAGTTGATGAAGGCGTATTTTCATCCTCAAATAATCTGGCGCATAAAAATTTACGTATGCAAATTTCTTATCATGTTGAAGTGCTCATAACTCAAGAAGCGTCCAAGTATGCTTTAGCTCACCAACTCAAACTCAGCAAACAAATCGCTAATAATAAATAAAATATTCGCAATTATACATTCGAGATTTTTAAGAGATTCGAACGTTTAATATAAATTGCCGGAAAAAAAAAATTCATTTTTATGCATTTGTGTGAATGTATGTCTGTGTCTGATTTTTTGTCTATTACTTTCAACTCATCAAGTACCGAAGTTTTAGCTATAAAATTCTATGAGTGGGAATGAGAAATGAAAATTGATCGAAAATTCTTGATCACTTTCGATCGATCGACTGAACAAAAAGAAAAAAAACATTCTTTTAAAGAAATAAGTGATCGGTTCGACTGAAAACTGGATGCATAATAGTGCGATTTGCTAGCATTTAATGCAGCTGATTGGTCCGGTTAGTGGAATTGTAAAAAAGCGCATGTCATGCTCATTTAGATGGCGCGCTTCACTTTTCTTTCAAACCCGATCGTTTTTTAATAAGCAAATTTGCAAAAGCACATAAAAAGTTATCGATCGGAGAGAAAGAGTCGGTTTTGGGAGTCGATCGGAGAGAAAGAGTCGATTTTGGGAGGGCGAAGGGGGGAGGGAGCGGGCGATTATTCTATCCTAGAATACATGCTGTACTCAACGATGATTTTCATTGTAGTAGTTCCTTTGATTCGCATTAGACATTAAACACACACCTTTACGCATTACGAAAATAAAACGTTAAAGGCAAATAAGCAAGTAACGGAGCCAAAATTTTCATTAGCTAATCTAAGTTGCCGTGAAGATGCTTGTCTCACTCGTTCAATCCAAAAAAAAAAATTTTCAATTCCTCACTAGCAAAACTCCTCAACAATAGTCCTAAATTCAATCAAAAAACCCCGTTCCCCGTTAGTAAAATCTTTTACATGAACCAGGTTACACAACGATTGTACAATTTCATATGTAAGTTGGATCGGATGTGTGAATCGTAAAACAACGATAGAATAAAAAATTCTGAGTGGAACGCCTATGAATAAGGAATGTTTTGTGCGATACGTGCAAAGTCAATCGACATTCTCTATAGATATTAACCATGTTGAGCAACAATGAACGCCTTTGTGAGTTGATGCTCAATGATCATCTAAATTGCCTATTGGCAATGGGATGTCATAACTGTATTTGAGAATCAACGAGGGTTTTTTTTTTCAATCTAAAATGAGCCTTCTTTACAAATATTTCTATTGACGATCGATTTGTACAATAGTAACAGAAGTAATTAATTTAAAAAAACAGTAAATAGTAATAGTAAAAAAAAACCTTATTCATTTAGTGGAAATTGAATGAATCGAAAACGTGATAAACGGTTAGCCATTTCCGATATATTCTCTGTCTTTGCTTTAAAAAAATACTATAAGGAGAATAATAGACAATAAAGAAATAAAGCACATAAACTCATTTAAAATTATTCCACCATCACAATTTCTCCTTGTCTCCTTTATATTTCTCTTGAACATTAAAGCTTGAAAACAGTCTACGATCCGTTTACCTTCCATCCCTTCCCCCCACTATGAAAGCCCAATAAATATACGTTCTTCCAAGCTCTATTAGGTGACCCTTTAAGCTTGAAGAAGAATGGTTGTGAAATTTTGCGAATAGCAGAAGCTCGTCTTCCTCGATAATTTCCTCCTCGAATATGTATCTCGATGATGCGAAAGCCATAAACTACAGCATTTATGAAGGGGAAATTCTGCGATTCTATTTTCGCTGCACGAATTTAAGCATCAAAAGTTTATAATTTACAAATCTGTATGTGTCTATTTGCGTGTATGTTCGTTTATCTATCTGTCTTTCTAGCTATTTCAGTTGGGCAATCATTGTAGATGGAACTATAAAAATTGGCCAAGTATATATCATAATGCAATAAAAGATAACCCATTAGATTTATCAAATCTTCAAAAGACTCATAGTCACTCTTATAGTTCACCGATAAAAATTTCCATAAAAATATTTCGAAATTTACATATCATTTCTCGTTTAGAGAAGTTTGTGTCGCATAACGTATATGATTGTGAGATGCATATGAATTTTTTTGTGAATATTTCGATTAAATCGGCCAAAAATGGAAATTCACTAAGCATATATTATTTGCAAGTCTCCACATTCGTTATATTAAACAAATGGTAAAGCGCATCAAAAGATTTGCCCATTATGCGCTTTTGCATTTTGCAAATCAACCAATCTAAGTGATTATCAACAGATAACGGAAACACGTAGAATATTGCGCTCACGTTTCAACTGGTTAGAACTTTTTTTCACTCCACATTTTCGTTACAAGAGGCTCGATTTTTTGCCACTTGATAAACTTGACCAGCAATATTACATGCAACTTTCTAAGTACTTTCAATGCACTGAATTCCTAATCGAAATTTAAAAGGAATTCAAACTTGACTAATCACCTTGAAAACTACCAAAGGAATGGTGATGTTCATGTCCAACAAATTGCACTATTTTAGCGTTAGTGGTAGTTGAGTTGAAAGTCCTGGTTGTACAGACAAACAGACAGACAGACACATACATACATGCTTGCGTACGAATGCGACGTTGTTATAATGCGCTTTGCAGATGCAAATTTCTAAAAGTTCATAAGAACGAAGCGAAGATTTGTACGAGCGATCGAAGCAATTGATTAATTGTTGAAATTTTGTTGCATTGATTGACATGATAAGAAAGATTGCAAAAGCACATATCGTGCCAACTCTCATGGCGCATTTTCCCACTTATTATTTTATTGTTTTTCAATCGCTGTTTCAAGAGGAAATTCAAAAATAACACGTGACTATCAAACTAAATGACAAGAGGAGAAATTCGACATAGAATTCAACAACTTCTCTAGTGAAACAGAAGAAAGAGATTACGATAGTGATGTCAATAATTATGATTTGCTGATATCGATAAGCTGGAAGTGGCTACAAATCAATAATCTACCGTATTTCCTCGTCGATAAGCCCTATTCCTTAAGACTTATACGCCTCTTCAAAATCGATGTACATAGCGGTAAAAATTTGTGGAGAAAAAGAAGCAAATGTATAATCGAGGAAATATGGTATTTGAAGTGCTCATGAAACGTCAACAATAGCGTTTCGCTTCAATGACGAGTGGTTTCTGAGTGCTCGAATGTTATACGTCATGTCTGTTAGTGTTATACACAGTTCTTTCTCATTTTGCCAAATCATGGTTCGGTCGAAATGCATTTCGGTTTTCATACTTTGCACAGAGAGAGTATAGCTTAGTCTTCCAACCCCCCTCCCCTTCCCTCCCCTCTCCCCCTGTGATGCTGATGACTCATCTATTGGGGAGTGGGGGAGTGGGAGGGGGACGGATGAGTCACTTGGAAGTGGAGGAGGGTAGGTGTTCATACCTCAACATATGCTTAACAAGATTAATAGCTCAAATAATCCAGCCTTTACTGACAAATAATTTCGAATAAAAATAATGGGAATTTCAAATGTAATGACCTGGAAGATGGGAAGGGGCAGAGTTAGCTCACATCGGTTAGGGATCTAATGTACAAGAGTCCTTTGAATCTAGGTAAAAATAATCATCTCTCCTTACATTTCTATTACAGCAAGTCATCGATGCCACGTTTGATTTCCTAGTGTATGCATATGCATAATCGTAGTATGCATGAACACAAAAGTGTTATCGATGAAAAAATCAATCGATATTAGCGAGTGAAAATCACTAATGCATCGCTACCTATCGTCTATCGATTTTAGAAGATTTCATTTGAAAGAATAAAGCAATTTCAAAAATTCAACCTATTTAAAACAATACTATCATTATACACTTAATTTGCCTAATTTTTAAACAATTTGCCTAATTTTTAAACAATTTGCCTTATTTTTAAACCTGAAAATACAACCTAATTTCTAAAAAAAAGAAAAATACACCTAATTTATATCCAAAAATATAACAATCATTAACGTATCAACTAATTTACCCATAAATTATTACAACATATTAATATATTTCAGTTGTACGTATAAAATATTGAAAAAAAAATCATAAAACACGATTTCAATGACAAATTAAAGAAAAACTACCTTAAAGTGGCTTTCAGTTTTTTTAATCTTATTAGTAATTAGACTAACGTTATATAGCGCCATGACTGCTTCTATTTCACATTTGAAAATGGAAAAATCATCGGAAAAAAATTAACGCGAAATATATCAAATATTCAAAATTAAATTTGAAAGTTTCTTAGCTATCAAAAAACGGAAATCAACTTCGCTAATAAATATTTTAGTAGCAAATAATCTATAGTTTAGTCAAATTTGTTATGCAAAAAAAACAAAAAAACCCCCACTCTTTTTAATATTACTTCTTATTTATACTTTTCTATTTGGGTGATATTAAAATGAAATATATTGACGATCAAACAAAGAATAATTAACGTTAAATTCACAACTTCAATATGCATCAATGAGAGAGGTTTTCCAAAGTAAAAAGATAGCAATTTCACAAAAAAAAATAGTATAGAAAAGTATAAATACGTTTTTGCAATGATCAAATTTAAACTAGAATTTGCATAGAAATATTTCCCACTTATTATCTCTGTTCGATGAGTGAAATTTATTCAAATCTTCGTTTTTCTCTTATCAAAATATCTGAGAAAAAAAAAATGCTACTAAAATGACGTCGGAATTTAATTTTATTAGTTGTAAGTCGATTTCCTATAATTAAAGAAAAAATAAAGAAATAAAATATGCAAATGCAATATAAGAATGAGTGAAAACTAAATGCCACAGTGATGCAAACGAATGCAATGTGCAATTTGAAGGACACAACGAACACGACACGAGGAAAGTGTGCAACTCGTCGAATCGGTCGCCTGTCTAATTGCCATCCGTCCACATTCGGCGTCGAATACACATTTCGCATCAGCTTAAACTTCACTATATGCGAACAACTATTTCTCAATTATCGCTTTTTTTTTGCGGAAATTTTTGCAACGATTCGTGAGGAGAAAATTTATGAAAATTTTTGAAAAAAAAATCACAAAAGTTGTCCATAAATGTTTGAAAATTATAAAAATATATTCAATTATTTGGAGGGTAATTTTCCACCTGCGTTCATTTCTTTGCTTATTCCAATGAACTCTTATATAGGGGATCACATAGTCGCCTTATTACTACTGATAAATCTCCGTTACATCTCTCTGTTTTTAGACGATTCCCACTAGAATAGGCAGTGATAACGATTTGATATCGATAAACCACTGATAACGACTTGAAAAAATCTAGGCGAATGATAATATCAGCTCGATATCACCTTCAGCAATGTAATTATCAGATGTGCTAGTAAATGGAGCAATCCGCTAAAAACGAGACAGAAGATTTGCCTTATCACTGAGTTAAACTTTGCCGCTGGCAAAAAAAAAAAGAAAAAATGCTGCTTTTAATAGATTAGTCAGCCTAAGAATGATTCAGCAATGTTTTGGAGCGTCAAGATCAAGTTCAACTTCATCATGTTCGAGTTTTATTTCGCGACCAACTGAAAAGCGACTCTACTGTCAGTGAAATGAAGTAAAAAAGGATTTAAAAATAAATAAATAAATAAAACAATGGACACGTTAGAGTGAAGTAGATCGATAAATACTAATGATTACAACATAAAAATAAAAATAAAGAACAAAAGAAAAAAATAAAAATATTGAAATGAGAAAACCAAGTAGCTAAGCATAAAAGAGAAATATTTCAACGATTAGACTCTTCACAATTTGAAAAGATATTGCAACTATCGGAAAAGCATTCTTAAATACCACAATTTGCTAGGGTTGATTACAATCATCCTAGAAAATCTATTCGCAATCTTTATAAATTTATTGAAGGTGAAATATTTCTAATGTTTAATTCGATAATTTTCGATCATATTTCCATAAAATCAAAAAGTTTTTAATATAACATATAAAAATAGATATCTACAATTTAGATTAGTGTGTATGCAAATAATTTTATCAGTCTTTATATAGTGATAACACCACTAATAATCTCCTCTATATCATATCACCAATATTCATTTATGAAGATTTCAGAGTTGTATTTTGAAGATTGTGATTTTCAGCTTCGAAGAGGCATTGTAACTGTTTATATAACGATCGCTTAAGTGATCCTTCTAAACGTAAACCTCTAACGTAATCAATGAGCATTGAATCGAAATCATATACATTTGTATAAACGAGTGAATTTCATCAATTTTTTTTAATAGTTGGAAAATATTTCACCATCTTATAGCATTTCAAGCAATCAACAAAAATAAAGCTATCTATAATTATTCAATGTAATATTTAGTGATAAAAAAATTCTAAATATTAAAATAAAATTTCAAAAATGCCAAATGAATAGAATATAGTTTAGCTAAGCCAAACAAGAGAGACAACGACGAGAGAGGAAATCTTACACTCAACAGCATGTCGTATAACAATCCCAATTTAAATCATATTCATAATCGATAGACAAAAAAAAGAAAATTCACAGTATGAGCCCTACCAATGCGATTTTATGATGATAGTGAACAATTCGTGCTAAAATCCATGATAATTCCACACGCAATGTGTATGTAGTTCAATTAGGGTGTACAATGATGATTCAACGATTAGATTTGCATTCGCAATAATTTGTTGACTCATAATGTGAGTGCAATTCTCGCATGCGAAAGTTATACGCAAATATCGAATTGAGGGGATCTGAAAAAAAAGAAGATTATTGAAGGACAGAAGGCACCAGAAAGAAGGTGAAGCTGAAGGGAGGTTGTGGGGCAAAAAGAAACCTTTCATTCGAATCATATTAAGTTGCAAGCTAACATGAAATATATAGAACATCCGATCTCAGGAATTTACATAAGTAAATCCTTAGTACAAGATTTGCTACTCGACTATAGATAAGTATTACGATCACTAATTAATGTTCTATAAATTGGGTAAATTGCCGCATGATTTTCGAATAGTTGCGACTATTTTATCAACGAATATGATCTCAAAGTTTTGCGATCAAAATGAAGGAAGGAGGTGGTGATAAGTTCTAATGAATTAATCACTGATCTCATTATCCTATCTATTATTTGCATATATTTTTTTGCAACCGTGATCTCCAGTAGATCAATTACATTCCCGCACTTTTTATTTTTCTACAATCTCTACAACCTTGAATCGTTACCACACTCAACACAAATCTTATTGGTGCTATAGTGATTCATTCGTTTGCATGATTATGCTACAAGTTTAGTGGTGATACTCGTCGTTGAGAAAGACTGCACCCTAGCAGTGTCGGTTCATTTTCTTCCCAGAAAATCAAAAAGGTTCAATTCATCTTCTTTTGAAAAAAAAAAAAATCGCAAAAAAATATATAAATCGATGGTAAAATAATTTAGTATCCGATTTCGTATTTAATCATAATAGAATCTTATGCAACCTTTCAATTACTTTATTTCCTTTTTTTCAATCTTTTCTTACTGTTTCTCCTTTTTTCTATCTTTCAATTTTTGCCTAAAAAGGAATCAACAATAACAAGATTGCTGATTTTTGATGCTCTTCTTTTCTATATTTATTCGCAAAAATGATTTATTTTACTATTATTTCCCTATTTCTGTTACTCTTTTTTCCCCTATTATTCCTTAGTTATTCTCTTTTTCAAGATCTTTTAATCAACAATGAATCTCTTTTCTAAAATTTCCCTATTATATACGAGCACTTTTCTTTTCATACATTAATGTAAAATCATTTTCATATATCCTTCTATACTTTTCAAACACCATCTCTTTCATATATTGTAAATGAATAACGGATAGGCAATACACATATCACCTCTCATATTGCACGTAAAAAAACCGAAAATCACCACTAAAACTAAACAAATCAAACAAAAATGCACGCAAAAGTGCAATAAATAAATCAGCGCATATGTGTTTTTGTGGGGGAAAATGATATTGTTTATAATAGCGGAAATGGTGAATTATTTCACTCAAAAATAGATCTATATCTCTCCACTAAACATCCGTAGAAATAAAATGCAAAAATTCTAATTTGCATTGAATAAATTTGAAATACTAATAATAGTGATTGAACTTTTGAGTAATCATTCAAATAAATCATGCAGAAATAATAAAACGCTTTAAGAAATTCCTCTCATATCTCCACTCCATGCTCTATTATATTTCAATTCCTCTTTAGTGCTTCTAGGCCGCTAAAAAATATTATCGGAAAGGCCCCTTCACCTTCCTAGTAGTGATCCGACGTATCTATGTCCATATTGCTAGATAAGTGGGTAAGATCATAACACCTATCAAACACATGTACAAGCAAAGAACAGAAAGCTGAGCGCACAAATAGTTCAACGTTCTCTTCATATAATTGATGGAATAAATAAATGCACCTCTTTATGAGCACAGACATCACTGTAAAATTTCATTTCGTTGGGGACTCAAAGATTTTCTAGCTTAATCGATGAATCTTTGGATGAGGTAGATATAATCCAAAAATTTGTACGTAGAATTTGTTGAATTAGGCAGTCTTCTTGTAGAAATCAACCCTCAAATTGACTAAAAAAAAGGCTTAAACGGCGCTCTTAAGTAGGAGCAAGACATTAGTTGGAATCAACTCAGCACACATAGGTAATCATCCGCTTGCCGTTGACGTCGGAACTTAAAAAACCAATAAAAGTCAAAGATCGAAATTCCCTAGCACTTGCTATTGGCAAACTTTTGCACTAGTGAAAGTATACGTTCAAATATCGGCATTATAACTCAATTGCTTCGAATAGACTTTTCCCGAATTTTATAAACGGGACCGGTGAGGGAAATGATTCAACAATTATCGGTACTCTTGCTGCTCGTATTAATCACAATGCTTTTCAAGCATCAATGTTCTTTTCTAGTTTGTGCATTCCTGCATTTTTTTTTTCTGTCTGCTTCTGTTTTCTTTTAAGTTTGTTTGCTGTCTACTTTACTGTGATGCAATATTAAGTAATGTTAGCGGAAGATGGGGAATTTCGGAAAGACTAGCATCCCGTTACTGATTTTCTTCCCTTCTCTTTCGCTTTCCTTTCCAATTTTTCACAGTTGTATCCTTCTCACTTCTTTATTCCCATACAGAAAATTGCTTCTCATGCGGCATTAATTTTTATTCCTCAAGTAGTTGCAAAATACGATAGCCGAGATGACTAATAAAATTAATAAATGTAAAATTTTTTGCATCAAATACTTTCTAAAAGAAATAAAAATAGTAACTCATAGATACAATGAAAGTAGTACAGCATTGACAATCGAATGATAGTTAATACTCTTAACACCACGAAGTGAATCATAAAAGCGAAATAAAACATTTCATCAATTCATTGCATCGCTAAAAATGGCGTCTATTTTCGACAAAAATATTTGCATATGAAAACAAAAAAATATATGAACGACATTTATTCTTTGCATTTGGAATTTTGCGAATTTAATAAGCGCTAATCAAAAATGAAGATATGAAAAAATCGTTATTAGAAATATTTGAATGTAAATGAAGCAAACCGCAACTATCAAGAAAATTGAAAAGGGCAACAAGCTCGCTAATTGAAAACAAGAAATGAATAATTGAGCTAAGCAAAAGTGATCGATCAGTGAAGACAGAAATGCAAGAAATTGACCACATCGTTCACAAGTTCTATAGGAAACTATATGGACGATGGACTGTTCGCACATTCGTTGCATGAAAAAGCGATAAAACAATGCTGAAACTCGGCAAGGAACAGCTCGGAACTAGTGGAACTAATCTACACTTCAATCCTTTATGTTTATAACTTTGAAACATAGAAAAATTTGGATTTCTATTGGTGTTATATCGCATACCATCTTCACCAATAAATCACCTTCGAAGAGGCACCCCATCCGCAAATGCGCAACTATGCGGAATAAATTGAGGAAAAATTATGGATTCCGATGAAACGAGACGACATTTAATCGAAGATTTCCCCGACAACTATCCCAACTTCTGACATGTTTGAAGAATATATGCAACAATGGACGTATGCAATATGCGGTTCTGTTAAAGCACAGGTGATACACTTAATTGCCTTCGCAGCCTTCAATCCCTTTTCGCTACACCTAAAATCTTTTGCAATTCCTTCCCTAATTCCAATTGCACGCACTGCTTCAAGATGGCAGACAATTGAGAGAGGATTTAAACTGTGGACAGAGAGGCAAAGCTCGGAGTTCCCTGGTGTTTCAAAAAAAAAAAAATAATAAAAATATCTTAAACACTTATCAAATATACCGATTACCGAATATATGAAGATGCAACACCACATTCTAGATGTCGTAATAGTAGAAAGACAAGACAAACGCAGCACCCAGCCATCACAACAAATAGGTATGAATGACATAGGCCGCAGTAGAGTGCAGACGAATGCTATCAGTGTAAGAATGCCTCGAGGAACAAAACACCCTCAAGGAGTCTAAAACGTTGCAGAGAATGACCTCAAAGAAGTCAAATGATCTGACATCGATTTCACTGATCAGACTCTTTTCGAATCTGCTTTTTTATGAAAAAACAACTACCGGATTCAGTAAAAGGTTATGTAGATGAAGTAACCATCTGTGAGATCCGCATTCAATAGTTGTCTATTTATATTCTCTTTGGACTCGAACCTGAGCTCGAGCCATCAAAACTTCAGCTCGAACTATCGTTTCCCCTCTTTTGCATCATAAAAGGTGATCAAATGATCAGATGGCAGCGTGCAGTGCAATTCAACGCAAGGAGGGAGTTGAACACGAACGGATAACGCGATCACTATTCCAATAAACGAACAAAATTAAACAGTTCTGTCGCGCTGTGTCGTCTTACTCTTTTTCCCCCTTCCCCTTCCCCCCACCTCCTCTCTCCTTTCCCACGCAAACATAGATATAACCATTTCCAACATCACTACAAGCCCTTGTGGCTCATGAATTAAGGAAACCGATTGCATCCAAATAGCAAAAATGTTAATTAGTGCATTCAAAAATGTGCATCCAAAAAATGACGGCAATTTTTTCCTGAGGACAAAGAACGTGTGCAATGATTCAGAAACAAAGCAAATTTAAATCAATAAGTGCTGTTAGGTTTCCATATGGCGGTGTACCATATGCGCCATGACTTCAAAGGCTGGGAATACATCTCTATCATGCATAAAACCTCGTCCCCTTTAACCGAATTTTTGTGGTTTTGCGAAATGACTTTTCTGCAAAAATACCATTACGGATGTTCCCTAACTTGTGCAACAGCGATACTAGACGATAGATATTGATGCATCGTAGTGTACTATGGTAAATCTATGAAGTAATGACGACTCACCAGCGTTCATTTTAACGAGTTCACAAAGGACGATGAAGAAATGAAGAGGTAGGGTAGCAATATTCATAAATAAGGAAAATGCTGCTACACTCGAATGCTTCCATTACGAATCGCTGTATCTCGATGGAATTGCAGAAGGAACGTTTCGTCTGATTTCTATCTGATGAATTCCTACATGCGATTGCTGAGTCGTATATGGCGGATCGTGCTACGATACCAGTCGGCGACCTAAACTAAAGTTTTAACGCTTAAAACAACCTGATCGCACAGAACTAACCGGGAGGAAACTTCCTCATAAGTAGGGCGATTGAAAGCCTCGTCCAAGACCATGCTCGTAGAGATAATGCTTTCCACCTATTTTTGATAAGCGTCATACCTTTCATTCGCAACGTTCCCATAGCAAAGAACTCCTCCACTAGTGATTGTGTAAGGTCCGTTTTGAAAGTGAAGTTTTCGGGAACGTGAATAATGTCATACTCCCCCAGCACAATTGGAATGAAGAGTTTGATATCCTTCCTACACAGGAACGATAGAATGTATACCTACCTTTTCGGCTTTGCGTATTTTATTGGGGTGTGTGCACCAAAGAAAAAGACCACATCGACTAAGCGACTCCGATCACACTCCCAGCTGACCGCCATCACACTCTCAGCGACTCCGATCGCGCAAAAAACATTCTTTGAGACCTGACCGCCATAATCCGGGTAGTCGATTTGCCAAACATTGTTGCAATGCCATGCACACAGATAAATTCTTGTGTCAGGGAAAACGCGAGCGCTCATTTCGACGAGTGAGCAAACGATGAAAAGATACCCTAACCTATGGCGCTTTTCCCTCCCCTCCCCCCCCCCTCCCTCCCTCTATCTCCAAAGACAACAAACTCACTCCGCCATCGGATGTGGAATGAGGGATGACGAAGCACATTTTAGAGGGATCGCCTTGTCTCCGTCGTGTCCACTCTCGAGGAACTTCAAGCGTCAGCACCTAATTTGTAAAAAATCATAATATTCCGCTGTTTCGTCCATATTTCGTTTTTAAATGGTCTGGACATTGATCAGGGTGACCAAAATGACCATTTCAAACAAGTGAACTTTTTCTATTAAAACTTACTCAGTCAACCTCAGTGAGATTTGAAATTTTCGCTTCACCAATAAAAACCTCTCAATTGTGTCGATGGAACCAACATTAAACATTCAAAAATTTATGCAAATTCCAATTGAAGAAAAATTTGATTCTCAAATGATGAAAAATGAAAAAATTCAGCAAAACACATCAAAAGAGCCCAACACGCGCAATTTATTCACGCAGAAATTTTAAACGAGAAGAATACTGTAACACAATATTTCATTTAGTTGCCGTTAAAACGAAAAAAACGAACAAGTATATCAACAAAAATACTTTTTACCATCGCTTTCTTAATATTAGCCCTATTTTGATCGTACTCAGCCATATCAATAAACTGTTCGCTAGGGAAAAAAGATAGTATGCCAGCAACATTCGACCAACCCTTCCCTTCAAGAACCTCTCTTACCGAATAAATCCTCCTCCTCAACTTCTCAGCGATAGCCTCCTTCTCCTTTATCGAATAAATCCTCCTCAACTTCTGAGAGCATAGATAACCTCCTTCTCAACTTCTGAGAGAAAAGAAAACCTCCTCTGAACAAGTCTCTTCAATAATCCATTTTTCTTCCAACAATAAAACTGAAAAATGACTCCTTTCAACATTCTAAAAACAACGTATACTGTTGTTGCACTGAAGCAATAACAACAATTCCTGATGTAATAAATCTCCCTCAAAACATCCCCTTCCCCCCAATCACGGGAAATTAATAACTCCGGGTAACTAATCCAAGCAAAGACTATAACTAAACAGGAAACGTTTGCACAATCATAGAAAAAAAATATTATAATTGTAAGAAAAACTTGTCAAAGTGGGTTATAAAATAAACGCAATGAGAAATAAAGGAAACAATAAAAGAAACCGCAATGATGGCTAATTAAAGTGGTATATAATGGAAGTTTTTTTAACCGCATCACATTTAAAATATGACTTACACACAGAAGAGATATAAAGAGCACCGCAGTGAAAGATTGTCAACTAGAGCGATAAACGTTTAGTGACAGCCGGTAGAGCTCTTGTTGCAACCACCTGGTCAGCCCTAAGTAATGAGCCGTAAACCTTTAGATTCAACCTAAAATCTATCCCCCAATTCATGAAAAAAAAGCCCTCCATTATGGAGCAGCAGATGACCAGTTTTTTAAACACACAGAGAGCTGTGCCTTGAAACGAAATCTTCGACATGACTATACTGCTTCACAATAAACGCAGCCTAAACAATTAAAAATTTTAGGTTTGCGTAATGACTGCTGACATGAATGAGGTTATTGGCACAAGAAAGATACAGGGGGACTATGTAGTGGAAGAACATCCTCGATATTAGAATCATTCACAGCAACGTTTGTTCAAGCATAATCTCTTCATAACCTGGCGGAGCGTTATATGAGAACAACCTGAATGTCGCATCCAATATGGCACTGTCATCCACATATACAAGTGGAAACACCTAAAACACAAAATATACTTACAGCCACCTCACCGTACGTCCCCTAGAATACAGTAGGCCATTATTCTGCAATAATCTTGCAAGATCCCTCCCCCCCCCACCTCCCTCTTTCTCAACAACAACAAAGAACATCCGAAATCTCCACATGCAAGTCTATAATCGATCCCATCCCCTCCTCCTCTGCTTCCCCGCAAGAAAAGTGCCCCGATAATAATAAGCAAATTGCCTCGACAATAAGTAAAGTGCCCCGATAATAGATAAGAACAGCTCAATATACCACATTCCTCGATAATTTATGCAACAGTTCACGGCCTTATCCGCCAAGTGTTCGTAGTTTTAATATGCAGTCCCAGTTTTCAGAACCAAAGTAGACGCTGCCCGTGACATCGATCCTTCAATAAGCTGTCTCATAGTGCATGAGAGTCGGAGGGGGAGGGGGGGAAGAGGGGAGGGAGGGAGGATGGGA
>QEWY01002088.1:637-44657 GCA_006503575.1 Baylisascaris schroederi | reverse complement strand
GTGTGAAAAAAAAGAAAAAGAAATTACTATGTTGAGGGGAATTTTGGCAAATTATACAAACGCAGTGGAAATAATACATTTTTTTGCATTTTATAAACAAATAACATAAATGAACAAATAAAAATATATAAAAACAAACCTGATTGCTGTATGCTAACTTGAAAATAAGCTTTATTCTGCACGATTGGTGCAGTTGCAAGTGCACCACCCGATCCGCAGATGCGTTGCCCATTCTTCAGCAATACAACATCATCACCTTCAAGTAAATCAGCTAAAAAAGCCAAACTTATCGTTAAAACTATCCCAACCCCTACAGAAATATTTATGAAACATGTGCAATGAACAAATTTTTATCCTTCAAATAAATTTTAAAAAAATCTCCATTAAATGTGTTTCAACATTATTTACAGCCGAAGACACCTCACAGCATGGCTTTCTACCTATATGAACATATTTTAAAGTCAGGTAGCTTATAACTGCAAGGTTTCTGGATTCTGTGAAATAATCTAAGCCTATCTGCCACTCCACCGCAACTAATAATCCATGAAAGCAATACTGTAACAACTGTATTAAAATCTTGACATTTGATCAGCAAAATTAACTGCTGCTTTATTAAATGAGCATCGAGTGCTTACACATAAATTCGTAGGATTCTTGCGAACGATCGTTCCTCATAGCAAAAATCGTTATACCTTATTACTGAAGCTCGCAATACCCACCTCCCCTCCCCCTCCCACCTGCTTGCTTGCTACACCACTTATTTGCCTTTTAAAACAAAACTGACCACCATGGGGCAGATTTGAAGACCAGAAACTCTCTTCGGGAGCTCTCAAAATTATCGACTTACTAGAGTCAACAATAATTTCTTTTATTGGGTGGTCGCCCCACCCCCTTTTTTTCATCAATTTCGTCAGCCATACTCTACTTTGCCTCTGTGTTAGTTATGCTGCTATAAAGTCTATACAAAGCAACAAGAAGACCAAGCATACCCATATATGAGGTGTCGAGACGAACACTCTGCAGTTCATCATGAAATTGGGTATAGCTTTGAGTGGCAGTAAAGCTAGGTCCTTGCACACATTCAAGACACATACGAAGTGGTGGAAAACAACAGCCAAGCATTGTGTTTTCACTCATCGACACACGGCTGTCACAACAAACGCGCCACTGAAACATACCATTGATTTGAACATAACAGATGAAACATTCGATGAAATTTATCTGCGCAACAGACAATCAGACTTCAAAAAACTTCACACTATTAAGACACAGAAGATGGGAGAGGGTGGAGAGGGAGGAGGGGGGGAGGGGAGGCAATGGCAAATGGAGGAGGGGCAGGGAAGGTACTGATAAACACAGAGCGTACATAAATGAACAAATAAAAATATATAAAAACAAACCTGATTGCTGTATGCTAACTTGAAAATAAGCTTTATTCTGCACGATTGGTGCAGTTGCAAGTGCACCACCCGATCCGCAGATGCGTTGCCCATTCTTCAGCAATACAACATCATCACCTTCAAGTAAATCAGCTAAAAAAAGCCAAACTTATCGTTAAAACTATCCCAACCCCTACAGAAATATTTATGAAACATGTGCAATGAACAAATTTTTATCCTTCAAATAAATTTTAAAAAAATCTCCATTAAATGTGTTTCAACATTATTTACAGCCGAAGACACTTCACAGCATGGCTTTCTACCTATATGAACATATTTTAAAGTCAGGTAGCTTATAACTGCAAGGTTTCTGGATTCTGTGAAATAATCTAAGCCTATCTGCCACTCCACCGCAACTAATAATCCATGAAAGCAATACTGTAACAACTGTATTAAAATCTTGACATTTGATCAGCAAAATTAACTGCTGCTTTATTAAATGAGCATCGAGTGCTTACACATAAATTCGTAGGATTCTTGCGAACGATCGTTCCTCATAGCAAAAATGGTGATACCTTATTACTGAGGCTTGGAATACCCACCTCCCCTCCCCCTCCCACCTGCTTGCTTGCTACACCACTTATTTGCCTTTTAAAACAAAACTGACCACCATGGGGCAGATTTGAAGACCAGAAACTCTCTTCGGGAGCTCTCAAAATTATCGACTTACTACAGTCAACAATAATTTCTTTTATTGGGTGGTCGCCCCACCCCCTTTTTTTCATCAATTTCGTCAGCCATACTCTACTTTGCCTCTGTGTTGGTTATGGTGCTATAAAGTCTATATAAAGCAACAAGAAGACCAAGCATACCCATATATGAGGTGTCGAGACGAACACTCTGCAGTTCATCATGAAATTGGGTATAGCTTTGAGTGGCAGTAAAGCTAGGTCCTTGCACACATTCAAGGCACATACGAAGTGGTGGAAAACAACAGCCAAGCATTGTGTTTTCACTCATCGACACACGGCTGTCACAACAAACGCGCCACTGAAACATACCATTGATTTGAACATAACAGATGAAACATTCGATGAAATTTATCTGCGCAACAGACAATCAGACTTCAAAAAACTTCACACTATTAAGACACAGAAGATGGGAGAGGGTGGAGAGGGAGGAGGGGGGGAGGGGAGGCAATGGCAAATGGAGGAGGGGCAGGGAAGGTACTGATAAACACAGAGCGAGGGGCAGGGGATAGGATATGTGGGAAAGCCTCTTAATATAAAACGTCAAAAATGGTGGAATCGAAGAGATCTTGTGCCGTACGACCGAAATAACTGCATAACGGCCACCACCGCAAGCTTTATAAAGCAACACTGATATAACTGAAGAAAATATGGAAACTACCAATAAAATCAGTTAGCATTAAAGTTTACTGTAGTTCATGAAGAAAGCATAAAAATTAAGTCAATTAAAACACCTTCAATATGAAATAATAGAGAAGCTATCTAAAATGGCACATGCTCAACTTAGATATGATTGGATTTTCCTTCAAATTATCAATGAAAATAAAGTTCAAATTCGAATGAGTTTGGAAAAGAAGAAATTTAAGTTTTGGTTATGTACGAATGAATAAGTTGCAAAACGTTGCAAATATAGATGCGAAAAATTTCCACAAAATGTCACTCTAATTGCGAAATAAGAGCACAATCAAACAGCGTGATTCTTTTTCCAGTCATAACTACACATCCTCACCAACGACCACCTCTACAAAAAAAGGGTTTTACGAAAAATTTTGCATAACAATTTTCTAAAGGTGAATTTGGAGCTAGAGTCATGAATATTTACTTTTATTCTATAAATTCTTACATAATCTCTTCGTTTCTGTTTCGTTCAGTTTTTCTGCATGATTTTATTTTTCACTTAGCAGCTGCAAATAAAACGGTTAGAACGAATACTTAGGTAACTACATAAATAAATGAATGAATAAATAAACAAATAAATAAATAAATAGGTAAATAAACACAAGTAAATAAATAAATAAATAAATAGATAAATAAACATAAAAAATAAACATGCAAACGACATCAGTACAGTTGGAAATGTAAGAAAACCAAATCCAGTATTTACTACTCTCACTAGTCTTGTGGATCACTCAGTGATAGCAATTCTGAAACAATGATGTCTATGAAAATGAGCATGAGCACTACTCCTGTTAAAGCACATTTTTACGGCACGTAGGACCCAGAAGATGGCCCAGAAGGAGGGGGGGGGGGGGGGGGGGGGGGGGGTGGGGGGAAGGGGGAGGGGAGGGAGGGGAGAGGCAGGGTGAGATAACCACCTAATTGACTTAAAAGCGCGAGTATGCTCAAAAAATTACAGGTATTCGAGCTGAATAAATATAGAAAATAAAAAGAAATAAAATTTTTGAAATTCAAATTAACAAACTTTTCCATTACGAGAAGCATTATGAGAATAGAGAGCGATAGAATGTTAAGAAGTGGGAAAAAAGCAATAGACCGGAAATGAATATAAATGGATGGAACAGACAAAGGATATCACAAGCAACTAACCAGTCCACAAGGATAAAAGTATTACAAATATTACAAATAAAAATTTCACAGTAAACAGTCAGCTATTTAAGCAGCTGATACTCAAAACAACGATCCAGCAAGCAATGCCTCTACTATGCTAAGGCAATTTAGGTCAAAGTGTAGGTCAAAATATTTAAAACATAAATTTCCCCTTGTTTCAAACAATTTCGATGCATTACCCCCCTAAGGCAACGGTTAGGAACGTTATATCGCAATTGCACTGAAAAGAATATTTTGATGCAGCAAAATCTGTTAGCAATATAACCGTTAAATGCGCTAACATTAAATGAACGAAACCAAGTAATGAGACGGTCATCCACTTCAAAGAAGCATCCAGAAATCAGTAACTAGGGTACAACTGATCTCTGAAAAAAGGTGTTGACGACACGGATGCAGTAGGCGGGAAAGAGATCACTAGTCCACTCTGATCTGAAAGAAAAAAATTTAATTGCAGGTAGAATTCATTATTTTCGACGGAATCATTCCCTCCAAATGAAAATTATGTTTCGTTCTAGCCCCAGCTCCACGATTGGAACATACGTTCGCTTTGGAGTCGCACTTCACCATAGGAGTGTGATGCATAAAACTGCGCATGGCGTGATGACGATACCAGCATGAATCACACAAGTATAGAAGGCATGGAAGTTGTGCGCATAAATGGTCTGTTGTCACCATATGGCATCCTTCACAAAGCATATTCTTCATTAGAAACGGCTTCACCTCCATCTAAACAACAGCTTATTTTTAGAAGAGAATTAAAATCCCTATTTCAAATCGCCCAAACATCCAATTTACATCATTTCTTCGGGTTTCAATGATCATTTTAGAACCGTTTCAAAGAAGATAGGCAATAAAGATGCATCAGAGACAATGCATCACGCCTCTATAAGAGCTGAAGACGAGTGTGAATTGGAAGAACTCAACCAAAATCCTTTCAAATAGCAAATCCAAACTTCTTGAATTCACCTTTTTTTCGATGTTGCCGAATTGCATCGTCATGAAATGTGCAGCAATCGCCTTCGCGTATGCTTCGCGTGTACAAAAAACCACTCTTGCAGCTCCCCTCGGATAACCTGTATCATTCTCAACAGTGATTGTCACTGTAGCCACTTCACCAAATACTTGATATACTGCATTGGCCAATTGTGCTGCAATGTAATCCTACAATTTTCGAAACACCATAACAATGCAGCTAGAAAATTATCACTGATAACATAATGACGTCAGTGAATGTGATAACATCAGCGAGTGATAACATCAAAATAATGCGACGTCAAAAACAATTGTTCTCATCAAAACGATAGAAAATCCACAATCACTTCCTCATTAAAAGTTTAATTAGTGATTAGGATCGCACCACTTAAAATTGCACATTAGCATCGTAAAGAGAATCAAAAATGCCTCAAGGTAATTAGTGAGAGAACATTTCAATTTATTTGCGTTTGACTATCAGCATAAATGATGACCTGTTTTGTGATTAAAAGGACCCACTTAAATGATCTATCTCCCTCCCTCTACCCTTTCCTCTTTCCAAAGTTTGCATTTGACTGTGACTTTTGATGGCGAACCGCAATCCCAGTTTCTTCTCCTCCTCTATCTGCTAGGGTCGTAACCTTATTCCAAAATCGGGATTTAGCTTACAACTACCACTCCAATTAGGAGTGACGAACAGAGACGCAAGTAGGAGGGAAGAAATGGGGAGTGGAATGAGGAGGAAAAGAATGACATTTTATCCTCAAACTTCACGGGCATCTTCGATGGTCGAGGGTCATTTCTCGATTAAGACAACTCGAAGGATAAAGATGCTTAGTGGTACTCAGTGAATGCAATTGACAAAAAAAGATAATAAACGGATCGCTAAATGTTTCACATTTTATATGCAGATCAAAGCATTTAATCGGGCAATTCTAAACTTCCGCTCGCCCTAAACGGCAATCATCTCGCTCGTAAAAGACCATCAACCATAGCTAAGCCCAATATTACGTATAACCAACAAATCTAAAAAGAACACCATCGAAAGGTAAATTGAAGAAAAAAAAACTTTGAAAAAGAACAAAAAGAAAAGATCAATAACGATCTACATTAATTTAATAATAATATAACGAATTTCATAAGGTAGAAGAATATAATAAAAAAGCGCAAGTAAGCGACACATCCATATCCCACGCAAAGAATATAACGTAATAGCATGCAAAATGTTGAACTTGAAAATAAGCATTTTAGGTATCCTTTACAAATCATCATTGTCCAATCGTATCATTCTGTACAGAAGAACATAGAATAAAACAAAATTTCATCAGAAAAATTCTTATCTATGAAATACAAGTGTGAACATATTAATGAATAACAACTCACAAGCAGTAACGTCTCTCGGCAAACCACCGATAAACACTGCGTATCGAAAACTGGCTGGACTTCGTCTACAAATGCACGATTGATTGCGTAGTTTCCACGGTCGAACTTCTATCTTAAAAGAAAGAAGCGAAACAATTTTTGAGATAGAAAACAGTATCTTGTAATATCCTCTCGTTGATCATCCTTCCAAAAAAACAAAAAAAAATTAATTAATTAATTAATAAAAATAAATAAATAAACGAACAAATAAATAAAATACATTCAACAACAATGAAAAAGAACCTTTTAAAAGCTCTACTTGGATTCAATCAGCTTGTCGTGCGAAATAAATTCTAAAATGCAGAAATTTGCATACGAAGAAATGTGTTTCAAATAAGCAAATTCTCGCTTGATCCTAAGTTTCCCAATATCTACTCATAAATCCAGAAAACGTACCTTCAAATAACACACTTCACCTCTAAGCCGACATTGATTTAATTAATGCACACCTGAC
This sequence comes from Baylisascaris schroederi, assembly GCA_006503575.1. NCBI lineage: Eukaryota > Metazoa > Nematoda > Chromadorea > Rhabditida > Ascarididae > Baylisascaris > Baylisascaris schroederi. The sequence continues at coordinate 37,833 of QEWY01002088.1, read as the reverse complement.
AATAACTGCTTTAAAAAATTTAAAAAAACATACCTTTTTAAGGGGAAGTTCATCTTTCTTAAGCATAATACTCAATTGATCAGCATTTTTAGTGCATTCCGCCACTAATTTCTCCACACTATGAGCATCTTCGAATAATATGAATGCGAATCCTACAATGTATAATAAGTAGAAACAAAAAAAAGCTCAACAGAAATTGTTCCCTTCAATAATTCTAAAAAATTCCGCTTGGTAAAACCACATTAACATGAAAAAATATGTACACAAGAAATTTATTATAATATCTAAAGTATTGTGAAGTAGAGTTCAGCAGCAAAAAGAACTAATATTGACAGCCGGCTTCACAGATCGCCGGTCATCATAATCGCTGGAATATCACCTGTGAAAACTATTACCCCCCCCCCCCGGCCTTTAATTGATGACCTTAATAATTCAGTCATAAGGAAAAAAAAGGTCTCAAAAAAACCATTCGGTGGAATGCTGCCTTGCGTATACCCTCGATGAGGCCAATCCACGGATAATTCACCGAACTGCTTGAAGAAATTACGAATCACTACTGAAATATAATACAACTCCAGCAAATAAAACTGTCAAACATGGTGACTGCATTAATACCCCCTTCATATCTACCCAATATACACCTCCTATGTAATCAAATTTCTAAAACTACCTCTGAGTAAACATTCAAACCCAGAAATCCTTCCCTAAGAACAACCGAAAAGTCAACGCTATAATTTCTATTCTATTCAAGCATAAATATTCCGATATATTACAATCAACCAACATTAAACATATCCACTAGTATTTCAACGATAAAATTACTGTTCCCCTCACGTCAGCTCTACTGTTATGCTTGATAAGCTTGTAATCTCCTCCATTAACACAACATTTCTCTAAATCTTAAAATAAAATCTATTAAATTCTTTCACCGATGAAAATCGGTTTTGCGAGAAAAAATTTCAATGATTTGGTTTGCAAAAGAAAAATTGCAAAAATTACCAAAAAAAAAAAATTTCAACGGCTAATTAAAAATCCACTAAATAGAAATTACCTAATAATCGATTTTCCAGCCTAGTGAGCATTTCATACATCAACGCTTCGTTTCAAACCCATTTATGATAAAGTTGAAAATTAAAAACTACGCAATATATATTTGTGTTTTTCAAAAGAACAAAAAAGACGACCCCAACTTATTGTTCAGTCAACTATAAAATTTCACATCTCTAGCCCTAACGCTTCCGGAGTTGGGATCTCCGATTAGATAGACAAACGTATCATAAATAGAAAATTATAATCTACGCTCGTAAGAGCGCACAACAAGCCATAGATGCAACTACGGTGCAATTGTAAGACTATATGGAAATCGTAGAAGTGAAAACCTATATAGAACACACGACCGTAAATTATAAACAACGCTAGTTGAATATGCAGATAGTAAAAACGCATTTGCAAGTTACAAGATAATGAGCTGAAAAGATGAATGAAAAGAAAAGTTACAATCAGTGGTGTTGTCAGGAAGACCACCAATGAAAACTTTACGCGAATATATCGCTGCATATTTGCGTTCTTCCGGCTTCCGCTCGGTCTGACTACCACCAACGCTCCTTGCATAGCCCCCACTTAAGTCATCCACACCTCTCTCTAAACATTTCAAATAAGCAAATTAAGACGAAACAGAACACTCGAATTATGTTCCTTTATGAGGACTTTATTCACAAACTAATGAAGAAAACTGCAATATACCATACTGCAAACTGTTGAGAAAGCGATCAGCGACTTCATACCAAAGGAAAATTGTACGATCTTATTTCTTCAACTAAAATAAGCCATGCATGCGCTCGTAACGAATTTATGTAACAAAACAAGGCAATCCGTCCGGTTATCACTTCGACTCGCAATACAAACAATTATAAATTGAAAGCGTCTCATAAGAAAACAACACAATCCCAAACATACAACAACGACACACACGCACCACACACACATACACCACCATCACACCACCATCACTCCACCACCACCACAGCCATACCACCACCACATACCACACACACACACAAGATCACACACACACACACACCCTACCACTACGTACACACACCACTACCACCACAACCACCACAAACACACCACTGCCACTAACCACCACCCACCACACACTCCACACTACACCACACATCACACACCACACACAACACAATATACACATACAAAATACTTCATACACCATACATATAAACACACCACCATCACCAAAACCAACGACACCACCACCACCACCTGGACACATCGCCACCATTGCCACACATATAACTGCCACCACGCCACACACACACCACCATCACCACCACAACACACATTAAAACCACCAACGCACACACGCCACCATCACCACACATACTACTACCGCACACACACCACTACCACCACCAACGCAAACACGCAACCACCACCACACACAACTACAACCGCAACAACACGCATACTACCACCAACACACATCACAACTACCACAAAATACACACCACCCACAACATACGCACACCCCACCACATACACGTAACACCAATAGTATCACACACACTGAACACACCGCTACTAACACCACACACTACCGCCACCTCAACCAAACAGAGACCACCACCACCATACAGACACCCCCATTACCAATATAGCCACCACCACCACCACCACACCCACAACAACTACACACATACACACACCATAACCACCACACACTCCACTCGCCATACGCACATACACACACCACTACCACCACACGCACACCACCGTCACCGCACACACATACACACACCACTTACCACACAAACATACACACAGGTCACTACAAGTCACACACCAAAACTACCACACACATCAAAATTACCACAACACACACCGCCCACCACCCACCACCCACCCGCACCCCCACACACACACCCACATACACTACCCGACCATGCACACCCACCCACACACACAAACACCCACACATGCAAACTCACACACACACACCCACCCACACGCACACCCACACACACACTACCCACCCACACACGCGCACCCACACACAAACCCATCACACATACACACACCCACACCCACCCACATGCCCATTCACACACATCACACACACACCCACCCACAACCACCCACACTATCCGACCACGCACACCCGCCCACACACATCCACACATATACACACACCCACACCCACCCACATACCCGTTCACACACACACCCGCACATGCACACCCACACACACGCACACCTACACACACCCACTCACACACCCACTCACACACCCACACCTACCCACGCACATCCACACACCCAATCACACATGCACACCTACACACACATACACACACCCACCCGCATACACACACCCGCCCAATCACACACACCCACCCACACACGCACACGCCCACAAACACCACGCACACGCACACCCACCTATACATACACACCCATCCACGCTACCCACTCACACACGCACGCCTGCCCATTCACACACACACCCACACCCACCCACACACCCACCTACATACCCACTCACACACACCAACCCACACACACATCCGCACACACCCACCCACAAACACCACACACACCCACACCCACACCCACCCACACAGCCATTCACACACTATCCACAGACGCACACCCACCCATACACCGATCCATACACACATCGACCCACACACGCCCATCCACACACGCCCACCTTTGCACCCACACACCTACCCACACACATCCACACACACGCACCCACCCACAAACACGCTCACCCACGAACACCACACACACGCACACCCACACATGCACACCCATCCACACAAGCACACACACTCACATTTCACACCCACACACGCCCACACCACCCACCTACACATCCACCCACACTGCCCACCTACACACACCCACTCACACCTTGCCACACACACACACACACACACACACACACACCCATCCAGACCCACCCACACACACCCCACCCATCTACATACCCATTCACACACACACACCCACTCACACACGTACACCCACACAGACATACGCACACCCACCAATACTACCCACTGCACCCACCCACACACCCACTCACATCCACCCACGAACATACCCACCCACAAACAACACACACGCGCACACCCACCCACCCACACACCCACACCCACCCACTTACACACACCCACACCCCCACCCACACAGACTCAATCACATACACACACCCACCCACACATACCCATACCCCCACCCACACTCATCCACACACGCACACCCACACACATCCACACCCATCCACACACCTACACACACTACCTATCACACACGCACACAACCCACACGGACACGCACACACATACACACATGCGCGCACACACACACACTACCCATCACACACACACACCACCACCACCACCAACGCACACGCACCACTATCATACGCCTACCGCCACCACACATACAGCACAATTACCACACAGACACACACACACAAAGGAAATATGCACCAGCAGAAAAATAAACAATATCCAGAACAAACCTCTAACGGTATTTAATTGAAATATTCAAGAATATAAGTATCTGTTGGGTGGCATGCAAAAGTTATCACCATTATTTTACACACACCATAATTATTTTCTGCACTTTTACTAATTTAAATGACAACGAAACGGAACGAAATTTCAAAATCGCAACCGCTATTAGGAATACGAAGAGAGCTGTAGCCGAAAGTTGGCTTGGGTGACATAACCAAGGTTTGTTCTATGCGATATAGCCAAAAGTTGGCTTGGACGATACAGCCACGTGTTGGCTTAAGTGGCTGAAGAAAACTGTGATGTGGAGAAAAACATACAGTAATGAATTTACGGTCTCATATTAATATAGATGACCTAACGCCTAATATATTAATATTTAATATATTAATGCCTAACATAGAAAGAATATACATCCCCTCTCCACCAATCTTTTTCATATCACATTCTAAAAAAGAACTGTCAAAACAACTTACCTCCACAATCGGTGGTCACTGCTGCTCTATCCCGATCAGCTATAATTTCACCGATTTGTACTTCTAATCCTTGGAAAACGTCCTCATCTTCGGTTGTTGAAACCGCCGATCCTCTCATCACGCCCAAGGTACCGATGGATTTATTTGATGCTGCAATATTTTTTTTTTTTTTTTTTGAACTTCAAATCTTCCACGAATTGAAAGCTTTTGCCTGATTTCGATTGCAATCGGTGAGTGAGCGATGCAATGCATATTGTCACCTTCGACAATCCATTTGAAAACGAGACACGTCTCGAAAAAAGTAAGGCCTCATTGCCGATCTATTAGACCAATACCATTAAACTTGAAATGCAAACGGTAATCCTCAGCAAGAAAAAATGCCTGAAAGAGACGAATATTTCGATTCCAATTCAACGGAAATGCGGCAAAGGTGAGAAATTTTCACTCCAGGTTTGGGTCACATAATGCTGAGAATGTGTATCTCTTCAATAGATTCAAGTTATAATCCAAAAATTTCAAGCTTTCTCTCAATGTTCGAAGACAAAGTTTTGCACTGAGCTTGCTTAGATTCTTGCACTCAAAATAGATAAATAGAAATAAAACGATAAAATAAATAAAATAAAGAATAAATAACAATAACAATAAATAAATAAATAAAATTAAATAAACGGTGAACACCGAAACATTGGAAAAATAAATAAATAAAATAAAAAATAAAAGACAATAAAAAACGATGGAAACATTGTAAAGGCGTTGATTTTACAATGGAAAAAACCGACTCTAACAGTCACTTTTATCATTCACGCTTTGAACATAAACGGAAGGAATTTAGAAGTGGATACCATTGCTTTTCTATGTTATACTTATATGTAATATTACATATTTATCATACCTTCATCCAGAAAACACCACCTAGAAATTATGCAGGCGACTTTTTCCCTTCCTAAACTAAACGATTTTAATTTATCGCTTAGACCAATTTCGCATCCGAATTAGGCGATATTCGACAATTTCACGAGGCGATTCGCTTGCATATTTCTCCCCTTCATTAAATATAATTGTATGTTGGTGCACGCTGGTAGAATAGTGATGTCCTATTTAACCATAGATCATCTCAATAAATCGCAGATGTTTTGATGCGTGCAATTACAAGTGAAAATTGCAGCCAGATAGTTACTCAGGCAGAAAAAGACGTATAGGCATATTAAGAATTATATTGAAGAAAGTGGGTAAGAGATACCCAGCAATTGGTATTATGACCATAAAACATATGCTTCAGTAAGAATAAAGTTGAGACATCTTTTTATCCATTCTTTCCCNTTCCCCCCCCCCCCCCCCCCACTCCCGGATGAAATTCGTAAAAACACAAGGTGCGTTGGCACAACTGACGTGTTTTCTCCTATGTTAGCAAATAAACGGAAATAATCAAAACCTAACAAAAAAGTATTAAAAGAAAACAAGTAAATTTCAAAAGAGCTCATTCGAAGAGATCAATTAAAACTAACGAGAGAAAAGAAGTGGAATAATTTCATCGTCGAGTTCTTTCACTTCCGCCATCATATTATCCTCTTCGGCTCTTTTATTCTCGTTAACAGGCCTCACTCAGTGCTTGAAACCACCTCCAAACACTTTTATCCGATTTGAGAACCTGAAAATGAATAAAATAAAGCAAAATACCATGTCAAATATGCCATATATTTCTCCACACACTCGCTAAATTGTAGAGTGGGAAGTGCTCCCTTATTTACACGTTGTCTTAGAAATCGCAGTAAAATCATTTCCCAATCCATTCTTTCCACAATTTTCACAGAAATTTACAATTGCAAGGAAATCATGCGATGCATCATAATTAAAAAATAAAAAAATAAAAAGAAAACAAAAAAAGAGGAAATAAGAAAATAGCAATGAAACGAATGCTTGATTCCTCAGTCGTATCCAAGACTTCCTTGAGATCGCTTTAATACGACTGTGAAATTTTTGTTTCTTTCTGTGGTTAAGTAACATTCATGTGGTTGAAATTGCTTAAAATTTAGCTAAATGTTTAATCTACATTTGGATTCTTTCCTATACCTCCCTTTTTCGAATCCCGAAATCCTCTGATCCCCTCCCACCGTCTTTTCTTCAGCATCGAACCCCTCTACCCCTCTACGTTTTTATCGTCCACCTTGTACTAATCATGTTGCTCCAAGCCGTATTCATTTTCCTCTCGCCTATTTTTCGCTCTCAAGTCTACATCCTTCTTTGTTTTGGTGGTATATTTTTATAATGTTTCATGCAGAATTTTAATGCACTTTTCCATTTATTTCTTCCGTCAACACCACTTATACCATACGCTACAGCTACTACGTACCCGAAATTAAAAAGTGTACACTCGCGAGTATGTCTACCTTGGTTGAAATCATCCCATAGTGTAGAGGTGCTTGACTCATTGCGTACACGCGCGCAGTAGGAGAGGGAGGTGGGGAGACACGCCCTCCCCCCGGATTTTCTACCCCTGAAAACCTCTGAAAGCCACCTCTTAAACATCCCCAATAAGAAAAAAACAACACAAAATGGTTTCGGCATACAACTTCTTAATTCTATAACAACTAGGCATGCATCTGCACCCTCAATAATGCCGCAAATTTTGACATGAGGTTGTACCATTGACTCTGCACCATAAACTTTGTAACATGTGATTGGCAATAGTTGTTTGCTAATGCGTCATTGATGACAGTTGTGCCTTTAGTCGCAACAACCAAGCTGGAGCTTCGCAAAAATATTCAAAACCGGAATTTCTAGGATAGAGACGCCCCAATCCTCTTTCATCCGTCGCTACCCTCACTTTGATACAAGCATATCCTGTACCTGTGAAACGGGAGCTTACTGTTGGTTATGATCTATATAATTCGTTTGTCAGTGAGATCGCCACGTGATACTCGACTAAGTTGGGAATCCCCAGTAGAAGTTGATTGACAGAGAAAACAGCTGAAAATACTCAAAAATCCATGAACTTCAATTTCGTTTTGTTACAAAATCAGTGGCATTGCGTCAACTAGGATTAAGTTAAAAACGCGCGAAACAACAAGTGTATAGGATTTGGTATTTTGATATGCGAGGTTTCAGCGGGAAGATCGAAGGTGCAGAAGATGATCAACTTAGCAGCCGTGTAGAACTTGAAACAGCATAGCGCATCAAAACTTAATATTGTGTGGTGATGTGGTGTTTTAAAAAGTGAGTGGGTGGATATAGGGTATTTCCGTCTACTCGTCAAGGCCAATGATTTGGAGGGGGGGGGATCTTGGTTAAATCCGGTCTTGTTCGCGACCAAAATCGGAGCGTAGCTTCATCTATGACTAATGCCGGTGGACGGTGTGATGAAGGGTGCGATAATAATAATGCATATAGAAGGATGTTAACAGAAATGATTTACATTCGAATATAGTAGATGAATGTGACTTGCCCCCTTATACGACAATGATCTAACATTATCTTTATAATCTTTTCGTCATTTGTGATGTAAAACAAATCATCTCAGCTTTCAGGGTTTTTGCGTTCATTAGTCGCCTATGGCATTCAGACGTTGAAAAATATTGAACTTGCTGTTCAATTAAAGCACGACTTTTCATCACCACGATCGCATTCTTCATTCCGCTTCACTTTCACAGCAGCAACAAAAAATCCATCGTATCCCTCACTGACATTATTTCATCCTATGATCAAAAGCAAATTATGACAACAAATCACTTCCCTTTAACTCTTTGTTGAGTGTGGAATATATCGGCGTAAAATAGTTGTAGGTCATTGCATCTCAACCACAACAAAAGCCGCTATGAACGCAGTCTAACACGACGTTTTCGATGTGACCATGTTGAAATTTGTCAACGTGTCCTGAAAGCTGATAGCTTATTAAGTTCTTGTATAGGCCATAGCATACAATTAGAATGTGGTTTTTTGGATCTTTTGATAGAGATACCACCGAGGTGACCGTAGCTAGATTCGATCTCAGCCACGATGGCCAGTGAGGCTTCACAAAGAGCTAGTTCGAATTCCACCAGAGTTCATTCGACAAAGAAAGGAGAGAAATGGGCGCAGTGGCAAAGTTGGTAGAAGTTCCATTGCTGCCGAGCAGGGGATTTTTTCAAGTAATGCATTTTTACCCACGAAGCACTGTCTCTTTAGAAGCAGGAGGGGAAGGGAAGAGGCAGGGGAGGGAAAAAAGAAAGGAAAAGTGATCTATTGCATAGACGCACAGCTACAATCTATGCCAAGAGTATTTCGAGTCATCCTGAATTATGAACCCCCTAGCTGTTCCGAACAACCCACTAAGACAGTCCCGTTGGTGTTTACTTTCACGTTAATACTGCAAACAGGGTTCGCAAGGTTACCACTCCGAACTCCAGAGTAAGTCAAGACTACTGTCACTAATTCTGAAGGAACACCGTTGAAGATATACCTCACAGCATATTGACGCCACCCAGCGATTCAGAAGGCGGAAAATCCGAAAGTCTGGAGTGCCTTCAAACAATTTTCCGAGAGGTCTGAAACTCGCACAGATACGCCCCCATAAGCACAACATTGCTACCTATAGGCTATTCCTCAAATCCACACTATGCAGCATGCCCTGCGCAACACATCCGCCTCTCTTGGCTCGACTCCGGGACGTAGAAGGGGGTAGGAGCTAACAAAACGACTCGACGGTATTTGAAGTCAATCTTGCCCAAACGCCCCTAACGGATGAATAACGATCTCGACTTCTAGGACATATCATTTCGCACACCATGCTGACGACACCTCAATGTCTATCGACTAGATACCGTAGGCGCGTTTGAGTTCACGTCACCCCTCACGCATCAGATAATGCAACAACAGCAAATGTCTCACTGTATAATCGTATGCGACGTACAAAGCAGTTTTTTAANTACACCATTAGAACATTCGCATGATCGAAGAATATGTCATCGAAATGGTCCTCGCAGTTTAGAAGTTCTGAAAATGGAATCATATTACAGCAACGGTCAAAAGCAATACTCCGTCATAATTTAATGTCTTCAGATTACAGTTGTGAAGACCGATCTTTTTTACGGTAAACTCTGGATATGGTATTGTGACCTATTCAGTATACTCTCGTTAACCACCGAAATCACCTTGTTTGTGATAAGAGGTGACAAAGCTTTTGTCCCGCACTGACCGTTCGCAATCAACCCGTGCCCCTCTTAGTTTCTCGGTTTTCACGACCAGAAACCGCCACCTATGAACGCTTGCTAAACTGAGAAAACAGTTCACATGGCTCTGATCTCTATTCCAAATGCCATTGCTGCTTAGGACGGAATAAGTTCATCCATTGAAGCAAGTACTGATGCGGTTCCCATCGCTAGCAGACAGCATACCGTACCCTCTCCTGGCGATAGAACCCTGTCAAATAGGATGGGAAGCGAAACACTTTGTGCAGAGTAGATGATGGGAACACCGCATTTCACACAGAGCATCGCTTTTCGCTCACTTCTATCCATACCTCAACGATAAATACGCACAACTTTGATATGCTGGGCAACACTTGGAACAATATTATAGCGGTAGTATTCTAATCCATAAAAGCATAGCTGCCTCGAAAGGTGCTTAATGTCGAAAATGTTGGTTTCACCACTTACGCGGTTAAAGTTGCTGCTGCTGTTAAAGTTGTTGTTGAAGTTGCTGTTGAAGTTGCTGTTGTTATTGAAGTTACTCGAGTTACTGTTGCTGAAGCTGCTATTGCTAAGGTTGTTGAGGTTATTGTTGAGGTTGCTGAGACTGTTGTTGAGGTAGTTGAGGTTGTTGTTGAGGTTGCTGAGGTTGTTCAAGTTGTTGTTGAGATTGTTGAGGGAGTTGCTGAAGTTATTCAAACTGTTCAGATTGTTGTTGAAGCTGTTGCTGCTGAAGTTACTGTTGAAGTTGTTGAAGTTGCTGTTGAAATTGTTGAGGTTGTTGTTGAAGCCGCTATTGAAGTTGCTGGCATTGTTCCAGTTGGAGCTGTTCGACCATTGGTTGTTCGACGACATTCCGATAGACGAAGAGAAAGACGAAGCTGTCTCGCTGATTGTGAAGCACAATGTCGACTACAGATTCTACGGCCTTATATATCGAAATCCTAAGCAAATTCTGCTTGTTCGTGACAGCTGACTGCATATGATTATATAGTGTCTCCTTATGCAGATTCTTATGGAATTATTATCTGATCAGTAAAATTTGATACATATAAAATACAAATGAAATACAACTACATAAAAAAATATTTAAGTAAATATATGGAAATACGCTTCGAAGGAGCTGCATTTACATCCACCTCTCCTAACCAATCCTCCAATTTAAATGTGTTTAAATAAACGTAATCGCCGGCGCATTTCCTCTACAAAAGATTCATTTTTAGGGATTAAAGGACTGACATGAATTGGAAGATCGGTCGATGCAAAATTTATGCGAATTTTCATCCTGCCTTGAATTTTTTTTCGTTTTTTCGGAATTGACAATGGATCAATTCTTCTACCAGCGAGCGATAGCCCCTATATGAAAATCTGAGACGGATTGAAATCTCTCCCTTTTGCTAACTACTGTCCACCTTAACTTGTTTCCTAAATTTTTTGGTTTCTTTGCATGGATCTATCACTCTAGTCAACTGGACCTGAGGATAATAAGCTTGAGCAGTTTTAACTCGAAGAGATGAAAGCAGCGAACATACCTATTCATGGATGTCCCTCATTCGGACGTGGAAAATAAGAACAACTAATAGTTTCGATCGGAGCTTTCATTAAAACCGGAATTTCTAGGATAGAGACGCCCCAATCCTCTTTCATCCGTCGCTACCCTCACTTTGATACAAGCATATCCTGTACCTGTGAAACGGGAGCTTACTGTTGGTTATGATCTATATAATTCGTTTGTCAGTGAGATCGCCACGTGATACTCGACTAAGTTGGGAATCCCCAGTAGAAGTTGATTGACAGAGAAAACAGCTGAAAATACTCAAAAATCCATGAACTTCAATTTCGTTTTGTTACAAAATCAGTGGCATTGCGTCAACTAGGATTAAGTTAAAAACGCGCGAAACAACAAGTGTATAGGATTTGGTATTTTGATATGCGAGGTTTCAGCGGGAAGATCGAAGGTGCAGAAGATGATCAACTTAGCAGCCGTGTAGAACTTGAAACAGCATAGCGCATCAAAACTTAATATTGTGTGGTGATGTGGTGTTTTAAAAAGTGAGTGGGTGGATATAGGGTATTTCCGTCTACTCGTCAAGGCCAATGATTTGGAGGGGGGGGGATCTTGGTTAAATCCGGTCTTGTTCGCGACCAAAATCGGAGCGTAGCTTCATCTATGACTAATGCCGGTGGACGGTGTGATGAAGGGTGCGATAATAATAATGCATATAGAAGGATGTTAACAGAAATGATTTACATTCGAATATAGTAGATGAATGTGACTTGCCCCCTTATACGACAATGATCTAACATTATCTTTATAATCTTTTCGTCATTTGTGATGTAAAACAAATCATCTCAGCTTTCAGGGTTTTTGCGTTCATTAGTCGCCTATGGCATTCAGACGTTGAAAAATATTGAACTTGCTGTTCAATTAAAGCACGACTTTTCATCACCACGATCGCATTCTTCATTCCGCTTCACTTTCACAGCAGCAACAAAAAATCCATCGTATCCCTCACTGACATTATTTCATCCTATGATCAAAAGCAAATTATGACAACAAATCACTTCCCTTTAACTCTTTGTTGAGTGTGGAATATATCGGCGTAAAATAGTTGTAGGTCATTGCATCTCAACCACAACAAAAGCCGCTATGAACGCAGTCTAACACGACGTTTTCGATGTGACCATGTTGAAATTTGTCAACGTGTCCTGAAAGCTGATAGCTTATTAAGTTCTTGTATAGGCCATAGCATACAATTAGAATGTGGTTTTTTGGATCTTTTGATAGAGATACCACCGAGGTGACCGTAGCTAGATTCGATCTCAGCCACGATGGCCAGTGAGGCTTCACAAAGAGCTAGTTCGAATTCCACCAGAGTTCATTCGACAAAGAAAGGAGAGAAATGGGCGCAGTGGCAAAGTTGGTAGAAGTTCCATTGCTGCCGAGCAGGGGATTTTTTCAAGTAATGCATTTTTACCCACGAAGCACTGTCTCTTTAGAAGCAGGAGGGGAAGGGAAGAGGCAGGGGAGGGAAAAAAGAAAGGAAAAGTGATCTATTGCATAGACGCACAGCTACAATCTATGCCAAGAGTATTTCGAGTCATCCTGAATTATGAACCCCCTAGCTGTTCCGAACAACCCACTAAGACAGTCCCGTTGGTGTTTACTTTCACGTTAATACTGCAAACAGGGTTCGCAAGGATACCACTCCGAACTCCAGAGTAAGTCAAGACTACTGTCACTAATTCTGAAGGAACACCGTTGAAGATATACCTCACAGCATATTGACGCCACCCAGCGATTCAGAAGGCGGAAAATCCGAAAGTCTGGAGTGCCTTCAAACAATTTTCCGAGAGGTCTGAAACTCGCACAGATACGCCCCCATAAGCACAACATTGCTACCTATAGGCTATTCCTCAAATCCACACTATGCAGCATGCCCTGCGCAACACATCCGCCTCTCTTGGCTCGACTCCGGGACGTAGAAGGGGGTAGGAGCTAACAAAACGACTCGACGGTATTTGAAGTCAATCTTGCCCAAACGCCCCTAACGGATGAATAACGATCTCGACTTCTAGGACATATCATTTCGCACACCATGCTGACGACACCTCAATGTCTATCGACTAGATACCGTAGGCGCGTTTGAGTTCACGTCACCCCTCACGCATCAGATAATGCAACAACAGCAAATGTCTCACTGTATAATCGTATGCGACGTACAAAGCAGTTTTTTAATTCACTTTTATTTCTACAACTATACACCATTAGAACATTCGCATGATCGAAGAATATGTCATCGAAATGGTCCTCGCAGTTTAGAAGTTCTGAAAATGGAATCATATTACAGCAACGGTCAAAAGCAATACTCCGTCATAATTTAATGTCTTCAGATTACAGTTGTGAAGACCGATCTTTTTTACGGTAAACTCTGGATATGGTATTGTGACCTATTCAGTATACTCTCGTTAACCACCGAAATCACCTTGTTTGTGATAAGAGGTGACAAAGCTTTTGTCCCGCACTGACCGTTCGCAATCAACCCGTGCCCCTCTTAGTTTCTCGGTTTTCACGACCAGAAACCGCCACCTATGAACGCTTGCTAAACTGAGAAAACAGTTCACATGGCTCTGATCTCTATTCCAAATGCCATTGCTGCTTAGGACGGAATAAGTTCATCCATTGAAGCAAGTACTGATGCGGTTCCCATCGCTAGCAGACAGCATACCGTACCCTCTCCTGGCGATAGAACCCTTTCAAATAGGATGGGAAGCGAAACACTTTGTGCAGAGTAGATGATGGGAACACCGCATTTCACACAGAGCATCGCTTTTCGCTCACTTCTATCCATACCTCAACGATAAATACGCACAACTTTGATATGCTGGGCAACACTTGGAACAATATTATAGCGGTAGTATTCTAATCCATAAAAGCATAGCTGCCTCGAAAGGTGCTTAATGTCGAAAATGTTGGTTTCACCACTTACGCGGTTAAAGTTGCTGCTGCTGTTAAAGTTGTTGTTGAAGTTGCTGTTGAAGTTGCTGTTGTTATTGAAGTTACTCGAGTTACTGTTGCTGAAGCTGCTATTGCTAAGGTTGTTGAGGTTATTGTTGAGGTTGCTGAGACTGTTGTTGAGGTAGTTGAGGTTGTTGTTGAGGTTGCTGAGGTTGTTCAAGTTGTTGTTGAGATTGTTGAGGGAGTTGCTGAAGTTATTCAAACTGTTCAGATTGTTGTTGAAGCTGTTGCTGCTGAAGTTACTGTTGAAGTTGTTGAAGTTGCTGTTGAAATTGTTGAGGTTGTTGTTGAAGCCGCTATTGAAGTTGCTGGCATTGTTCCAGTTGGAGCTGTTCGACCATTGGTTGTTCACTGTTGTTGAGGTAGTTGAGGTTGTTGTTGAGGTTGCTGAGGTTGTTCAAGTTGTTGTTGAGATTGTTGAGGGAGTTGCTGAAGTTATTCAAACTGTTCAGATTGTTGTTGAAGCTGTTGCTGCTGAAGTTACTGTTGAAGTTGTTGAAGTTGCTGTTGAAATTGTTGAGGTTGTTGTTGAAGCCGCTATTGAAGTTGCTGGCATTGTTCCAGTTGGAGCTGTTCGACCATTGGTTGTTCGACGACATTCCGATAGACGAAGAGAAAGACGAAGCTGTCTCGCTGATTGTGAAGCACAATGTCGACTACAGATTCTACGGCCTTATATATCGAAATCCTAAGCAAATTCTGCTTGTTCGTGACAGCTGACTGCATATGATTATATAGTGTCTCCTTATGCAGATTCTTATGGAATTATTATCTGATCAGTAAAATTTGATACATATAAAATACAAATGAAATACAACTACATAAAAAAATATTTAAGTAAATATATGGAAATACGCTTCGAAGGAGCTGCATTTACATCCACCTCTCCTAACCAATCCTCCAATTTAAATGTGTTTAAATAAACGTAATCGCCGGCGCATTTCCTCTACAAAAGATTCATTTTTAGGGATTAAAGGACTGACATGAATTGGAAGATCGGTCGATGCAAAATTTATGCGAATTTTCATCCTGCCTTGAATTTTTTTTCGTTTTTTCGGAATTGACAATGGATCAATTCTTCTACCAGCGAGCGATAGCCCCTATATGAAAATCTGAGACGGATTGAAATCTCTCCCTTTTGCTAACTACTGTCCACCTTAACTTGTTTCCTAAATTTTTTGGTTTCTTTGCATGGATCTATCACTCTAGTCAACTGGACCTGAGGATAATAAGCTTGAGCAGTTTTAACTCGAAGAGATGAAAGCAGCGAACATACCTATTCATGGATGTCCCTCATTCGGACGTGGAAAATAAGAACAACTAATAGTTTCGATCGGAGCTTTCATCGTTTACTACGAGTTATGTATTCTGAGATGATGAAGAATTTGCTTCAGCGAAGATTTAAGCCAAAATGTTTATTGCTTAAGGGATCAAAGTAAGATCAAGAGTTGCTAGCATTGTTTTAATACTTTGAGTGGAGGTAATCCATAAGTCTATCACTTCTTTTTCCGTTTTGTCTTCACGATGATCTCACGAAGGATATGCGCCTCGGATGCATTGCCCGTATTAGAATGCAATGACCGTGCAGTTTGTGTCGATGCTGGAAATTTATGCAATAGAGCGACGAAAATTTATGGAATATTGTGGAATAAAATATTCTTTCAATTCGAAAATTTCTTTCATCGTTCAAAAAAACTTAGTCAGGCCTCAAGATCCCAACAGGAGTGAGACGTCAACATCTCATTAGGAGTAAGACCTCAAGATCTTATTAGGAGTGAGACCTCAAGATCTCATTAGGAGTGAGACCTCAAGATCTCATTAGGAGTGAGACCTCAAGATCTTACTAAGAGTCAGACCTCAAGATCTTATTAGGAGTGAGATCTCAAAATCTCAATAGGAGTCAGACCTCAAGATCTCTAGAGGCAACTGACTTTTTAATTTGTATTCGGTATGCTTTATCTGTTATCCTATCTTTGACATCCATTCGTTATTATGTGTTACTCATCGTGGAACAGTTATCCAATATACTCGTTTTATTTATCCGTTAATTCGGAATTTTTTGACGCAATCCTTCGAAAAAAAATCAAAACAGCTTCAAAGTTTGAAAATTACTTCTTCCAACACTCCAACCCTCTATGTGCTTCAAAACTTCGGAAAAAAAAAACACGCGCGTTGAGAAAATTTTGTGATATCTGAAGATATCCAGCGGCGGCTCTCTCTTCTTTGCGCCGTCATTCCGTAGCCCTCTATCCTTATGTCATGTTCAACGTTGTTCGTCAGCTTACTTACCAGCAGCTAAGGTGGTAGTTATGTGTTCATCAACTGCTGTTAACGCCTTCGATACGAATATCATTCACAACCTTCAGTTTCAACTAGAAATGCCGGAAGTCCTGTTTTACCTTCTTGGGTAGGAAATTAAAAACTTACATGCGTTATTCGAGGAGACGCTGCTTCCCTGTTCGGAGGTTGATGATGGTGTTGAAGCACGCGCCGTTTCAATCATCGGTGAACGAGCTGAACGTGCAGTTGCGTTAATGATCGATGAATTTGTTGAGCGTTGCTTTCTGCAATTTTACCCACCTCTACAAAATTCATTACTTGAATCATCCCGATAGAGTATATTGTCGAGCACTGCCTAGTCGGGAAATCCCATTCTTTCTTTCTTTTTTTTTTTAAATTTAAAAATAACGCTCGTTTCAGTGGGAACGATGATCTTCTGCTCCCCCCACCCCCCGCCTACTCTTGCCCCTCTTCACTCCTCCGATCTCGTTACGTTCTCTCATTTCATCTAATCCGTGGTTTCTGCAGCATGCTTTGCAGTGTGGAAATAAAAGTTTGAGTGTTTGTTTTTGACTTTCATTTCATTGTATGCAATCTGAAATAAGAAGATGCATGTGATCAGCTACTATGCCACAATACACTTTGCCTTAGCAATCTTCTGGATCACTGATGTATTTTCGAACCGACCGATGAACTCATCAATCACTGCATATACACAAATGAATGAATCGATCGATGGAAAACGCAACGCTTACGTCGATACATTTTGTGAAATGCCATTCTCGTACATAACGGTTTCCTCACCTCTACGAGCAATTTCTAGACTCCTAAAATTGTTGCCTAGGGGAAATGATAGGGCTTATAGAAGTACAACCTGCGCAGGTAAATGAAAGAGATTTCATGATGAAACAACTTAAGATACTTACTTTGAACCTGTACCGCGGGACTTTGAAATCGGAAGATGCTTTATAGAACCGATATTACTTCCTGTGTTCCCTCTTGATTCGGCAACGGATCGGGCGCTAC
This sequence comes from Baylisascaris schroederi, assembly GCA_006503575.1. NCBI lineage: Eukaryota > Metazoa > Nematoda > Chromadorea > Rhabditida > Ascarididae > Baylisascaris > Baylisascaris schroederi. The sequence goes on along the minus strand of QEWY01002088.1, from coordinate 19,829 downwards.
CCACCTGCAACATCGTCTTCACTTCTTTAACCTACAATTACTTATTTCAGATCAAACCTAAAATCGACTCAAGGAATCGGCTGTTATCGGGTATGTCGATCAGTGCTGTTATCACGTTATCAGGTTATCAGGTGTCAGGTTATCAGGTATATTAGGTAATGATCATATACCACGTAATGATCTACACCAATAATAGAGAGAGAAAGAGAGGATAGCTTCCCCGCCTTCGTTTCCAACCACACAGACACTTCATCGAGGTAATAAAGAAATCTTTCTGTTGTTGTCTCTGCCAGTCATCGTCACGGTCCTTCCTATATGTAAGCATGAATGACATATTTAAGCAATCATTACAAATTTACATGAATGAGGGAATTGCGTTTATTGGGGCCTCACTCAACCGCTTTACTGCAAATAGCCTAGTCAATAGGTGTCGATCGTGCTGTCCAATCTCAGTGTTCGCAGATGTCATCTCGAATGATGTAACTTAATTCAACTATTTTTACGGATCAAACCCCATAGTGACTTCCATTAGCTCATATAGAAAAATCAAACGCTTTGAGTGATGGTATCATTGAAAAGTACTTACATTGGATGAATCCACTGAAGGCATCTCATTATGTTTCGTACTCGTTTCCTCTGCGATACGCTTGGAACCTGAGTTAACAATTGAGTTATTTCAATCAATTTCCCGGGCACATTATTATATTTTAATTCCTTGGGTTGTTTTTCCCTTTCGTTGCTTTTCATGTCATAAAAAACTATTAATATATGCATTTCGCATAATTTTAGTCATAATAAACTGAGCTTCTTTTGCAAAAAAAAAAGTTGGAAAATATTACAAAATGCGCATTGCGCAACATTCTCGAGAATGAAGATAAAGGAGATAATTAGAAAACAATAGACAGTTATGCTGTTTTACTTATGCAACTCACCGGTTTTTGAGTGCTGAGAAGTACTCATCACGGCGGTGTTCGCACATGTGGGCATCTTACTGCAAAAATACATCCAAATTACAGATTCTGAATCCACAATGCGTAAACTTAACCTCTTTCGGATTCTAAATAGCATCCGGACGCTATTTTCATCCCCTACTAGTATTTCTTTATTTTCGAAGGCGAACAGAATTTCGATGTCTTTTTGTAGGCGAATAACTCAATTTTAATAGAAGAAACATCCTTTAAAAGCTGCAGAAAGTGATTCTGATAGACCGCATCCCACACCCTACAAATACCACCTCGGTGTAACATCACCTAGACCAAAACAGAATCCAGTTATCGACAGATCGAAACAATTGGTTCTGACCATATTTATTTACATATCACCTTAATTTATGCGTGCATATAGATAAAAGAGAGGTAATAGGGCTACCAATTTCAAACAGTTCTAATATCGGTGAACGATACATACGCCGTAGTTGTCGGGCGATTCATATCGCTGTGAAATGGTTGCTGTTGAGGTCGACTCGTACTACATCTCTTCTGATCTTTCAAGGGACTAAACTCTTGCGCCGTGATGATGGGTGACTTTTGAGTTTGAGAAATCGAATCGGATGGTCGAACGCTTACACGACCTTCGAATTGACTGTGTTTCTGCTGAGGAACTCCAGGGAACAATTGTCCACTGCTGCCGTATGATCCGTAATGATCAAATCCACTCTCGCTGATGCCAGTCAGAGATTGTCCTCCATGGCTAATATTGAGTTGATATGGATTAGACGATGATTGCTGATCGAAACCCATCTGAAGTAGCTCTCCATCACCGCGTGAAGAGTATTGATTGTAGGAGCGCCCACTCATCGGAGTTGAAAGTGCTGTATTGTAGAGGTTGGGTGTGATGGATTCGTGAGGTGACTTTTGGTAAACAGCAGTTGATAAGTGTCCTTCACTGTGGTCGTCACTTTGTGGTATGAACTGTAAAAGTTAACACTCAAACAACGACTCTTTTCGCATAAGCTGTATTATACTAAGGTTGGATGATGTTAGTTATTAGCGAGAGATTACTGTAATAAGTATAGGTCGATCTCCTTGATCAATAGGTTTCCCTGTAAATTTTCAGAGTTAAGGCCAAACTAGCAATAACACGAGATCTTCTCGGAACAAGAAAACCATATAATAACTTATAATTATCAATAAATCGAAATTTCACGAGTTTAAATTAGCAATCAATTACAGTTAAATATTTTCCATTTATTCATAATTTTTCATAATTTTTTAATTTATATTCGATTTATGCTGTATATTTTATGATATTCCATAAAAGCTAATAAACTATTATTGACGACGCCTAAAAAATCATCAAAAAATTCTTTCGATAAAGAAAAGCAATCGCAATAATTTGCATAAGTTGCAACTTTTATACTTCAACCGCTATTCTATACTTGAAAAAACTACATGACATATGAATCAACAGATTGAAAAAAAAAACTTCAATTTCCCACCTCAATCTTAATAAATCGTTAACCACCTACCAGATTTTCATACTGCGATGAACAAAAAAAAGGAAAATTCAGTTGTTTTATGCAATATGTAAATTTCCCATGTAGAATTCGAACAATAAATATTGCTTGATTCAGAAAATTTTTCGTTACAATCCATAAAAATTCGGAATGAAATTAGCGAATTTTATTCGGAAAAAAAATTTTTTCAGGCATACGGTCCCTATTCTTTCATTTAGTCGTCGATCTAAATATATCGTTCGAACACGTTCAACCACTCGGACTCTTCAAGCTCCTCAATTTGCTCCTCAATAACTAGTAAAGAAATCTAATCTTTCATGGTTATTTCGCTTCGTTTGCTAAACTATAGTTAATAGAATTTACATGATATATAATCAAATAAAAACATAAAGAAAATTAGATGATATTTTATACCTGTTGATTTGACCATCGTGGGCAATGCGTAATATTCGATGAACTCTGAAATAAAGAATATTTATCATCTCTCATAAAAATAAATGCTCTCATTGCCATAAAAATTACTTAATAAATAGTTGTGTATTATTCAGATAATTAGAAAGTTTCATAGAATGAGAATCACGTTGCCCAATCCAACTATCCGATCGGCAATAAAGTAGTTAACTGCATCGATGAAGATCATAAATCGATTTACGGGTTGGAATTGCCACCCACAATTTCCCTAAATAAAACTTCCCCTTCGTTATGAGATTGTTGAGGGGAGAAGAATTTACTCTTGATAGGTGGCCTAGAAATGCCTACTGAAAGAATTGTGCTATCGCTATTGTGTGACAAGCACATTATCTTAGTTGCTTTCCTTCTAAGTGAAATTTTTTATATGCAAATGAAAAAGCCTTAATCTAATAAAAATATTAAAATAAATCAATAAATGAGGGTTCAATTTCTCTCATCTCATAGGAGAGATAATTTTCGTATAGAATTATGAAGCTAAAAAAATTGCTTCAATGATAAGGATATAAATCATACTTAAATGATCCTCTTGGATAATGTTATACTAATTTATTTAAACAAAAAAAGAGATTTTTCTTACTCTTTTTTGAAATTGTTCTCATTCAATTCATTTTTTTCTAAATTCTCTCCTTTCCTATAGATTAAAATGTTTTGTTTCAATGAACAATTAGCCCCTTAAATTAGATCAAAAGTAGTAATCAATCAATTACCGACTTACATTAGTGTTGATGTTTGGAAGTTTGGTGAGTTCATGAATATTGGATAGATCAAACTTTTGCTGACGATCGGCAGATTGTATAGATTCGCCATTATTAGACATTGACCTGAAAGAGAAAATAGTTTAAATGAAATGCAATTTGATACTTGTTAAGCGTCAACATCTTTTTGGAATCTTGAAGAAAATAAAGTCGAAGCGATAACGAACTAGTTGAGGATTCTAGCAACAATCTCTATCACCATCGATCTATCAGGAAATGTTTCCACTGCCTCGAAATATCGAGGGGAATGCATGTACCGAACATTCTTCTATTTATAAAATCACTTTCAGTGAAAATCACCTCCTTTCTTAGCGATTTTCAACGGTCCTACGAATATAGAGTCTCTATTAAGGTATATAAAATATATTCAATAAGTTAAAAGCGCTCAATGAGAAGAAAAGTTCGAACGATTTTATTGAGAGAAAGGTGTGCATGCAGAAGATAGTAACTACTCTTGATGAGATAAAATAGAAAAAAGACAAATTTATAAGAAACTTTTCCTATTTGATTCGATATTTTCATACCTTTTTAAAGAAAAAAAAAATTACTGCTATATATAATGAATACTTCAAATAATGAAATATTTCCGAGATGTTTCTTTTGCAATTTCCCCAACGAGCTCAAGTATCGCATCGATGAGCAATTTCAATATGAATGATAAATGAAATCGCCGAAGTTTAAGAAATAAATGATCAAAGAGGAAAGATAAGAAAGGTAAATACATTGATTTGGTTGATGATGGTACGATAACTCCACTTGAGCGAATATATTTCTGTGGATCACCACTAACGATTACACGACACTGATCGTCACTATAAACGTGAAGCGTTTTTCGAGAATCAGGATCCGCATCGGCGAATCGACGCTTCAGATGGTCGATAAATGCTTGACGTTCCGTTTCGGATAGATTCTGAATGCGAATCGAACTTAACACCTCATCGATCGAAGCCTTATGACGTTCATCCTTCAGCCTTCAATTAGAGAAGAATCTATGCATTGAGAAAAAAATATATTACTCAAAAATATTTCATCTTTTCTTCTACGACTTTGCATAACTACAGCATAGTCATAGTCAATCAACTGCAGTTAAATATCTATAAGTGCAAGGAAACCTGAAATGGGTATCTAATATATAAAAAAATATTCAATTGTTTTGAATGGAAATGAAAAATACCCTTAAAAGATATTTCACTTGTTTTTATTAAAATGAAAAATGTAAATCACGCATAATTTTTGCAGATATAGCAAAAAAATTACTGGTTGATATTCAACTCTAATTTTAACATTTAAAAAAAAAGTAATATACTAAGAAGAAGTAATTACAAACATCATAATAATTGAATAATAATAAAATATATACCAAAGTAGTGCAATATTTACGATGTCGATTTTTTCGTTGAATGATATTTCGAATGAGTTCAGCAGCGCACTCAACGATGCAGCACTTAGTTTATGCAAATCATCCTTGGAAAGGGTGTAATGTTCGCGTGCGAATATCAACAATAATTGTAGGCGAATATTTGGAGAGACCTCAATATAAATTCTTATTCAATAATGTGTTATAATAACGTCAATAATATGTTACAATAACAGATCGGCGCTAATATAGTAATTCAATTACCGTCTTAAAAAGTGCAACAAGAATATAGAGTATAAAAGTTTCAGTGGAAATTAAGTAAGCTTTTTGCATCTTTTAGATAGCAGAAACAACAACACATTCAACGCACACACATTGCCAAGCTCTCCCTCTCTCTAGGGTATTTACGGCCATTTACGCTTCATTCAACAGGTGATCACTTTTCTATTGATCTCTAGACAACATTGCAATCAATTTAGGAAAGCATCTGAAGTGAAAAATTCTTATCGGTGCCGAAATCGATAAAAATTGATCTGTCCACCTTATAGTGAGGTTGAAACGCGATGTTAATACACGGAACACGAAGATATGAATGAGTGATGGCAAGTTGTAAGAGATACGACTGCAATTTAGTGTGAAGTTCATCAATACCCAATGCAGCGGTGATAGCCAGATAATCAACCAAATGTTCGATGTTGAATTCAATCTATAAATCCATTCATTTCATTCGACAATCAAATCGTGCAAAATGCCATCTTTGGTAAAGAAGTTTTTTGGATATGAGCTTTAAGGTTCAAAAAAAAAAAATTGTTGAAGGCAACTTTCATGCTAAGCATCTACGTCCTATCGAACTCTAAATAGTATTTCAAAAGGTGTAAGAATAGGCACTAGCAATAATTACCTATATGTATAATTTTTCACAAATCAAAGTCTAGAATAAGTATCTATCTAAGTGGAAAGTATAAGCGAGGAGGTGAACAGCTGGGTGAGGGGGCAAAATTTCCTCACCCCCAAAACGGCTCGCTTCTGAGGAGAGATATGAAAGGCAACAATGCAGTTATCGATGCATAAATATTTACACTCTAAAGGCAGAATAATATCGTCGAGAATTTCAGTGTTTAAATGGCAATAAATATTCAGCGGATATTTAATTTATTAACACATTTTAATAATTCTTAGATTATAAGTAAATAAAACGATATGATGAATGAATTTCAGAGGAATTTTATTTCGAACAATTTTTCTCCGAATTTTTTTTTAAAATGCAAATTGATTCATTCGATTGGGATGCCCATTTCGAAACGCTCATAGATACTTTTGTCTTTATCGTAAGGTGACACTTAATTTCTAAGTTATCGCTATCAAAAAACAATCATTCCCTCTCTACAAGTTAATAAATTTTGCACACCAATTTATTATATTTGATTGTGTAGAAATCATTCGGTCTATCATTCACATAGTTAATTGCCTAATCAATCCTATTATTTACATATTTTATTTATGTTCATAGTATCGATCAATCAAATAACATCTAGACCAACCGGTGGACGCAAAAATATAATAGAATGCTCGACATGAATCCCATTTAGAAGTCGTCTAATTTCCACAGATTCTCAAAAATTCGGCGCAAATGGCATGTTAAAAAGTTTTTATGTAAGATACAAACCTCTCCCGAGTACATCCAGTCAATAATGCGAGATATTGATTGTGCCCGATAGCCATCCATAACAATTCTAAACGGTGGTGATATGTTGTTCATCGCCTATAATAAAGCATTTATCTTTGAAAAACTTTTAATTTTATACGTATAGAAATTAATTGAAACGAAATTAATAAACATTTGCAGCAATATATCCGAATTAGAAAAATAAATAATCTATGTAAAAATTAGAAAACTAATAAAGAAATATAATTGAAAATTCTTTACATCCCTATGTTAATAATCAAATTAAAATAGTCATCAATAAGAGTATTATAATAACAATTACAGCTAATGCCTTTCATTAATATTATTATTACTTTTATTTCTATTATTATTATTGCTATTATGAAAGCTCTATGAGATAAACGCTTCGCCACCAAAAACATTAACTACTATTACAAGTATTTAAGCTAACCAACAATTATCTCTAGTATAAGATCTAGTAAATTAAACTTCAAAGCTGTATAATAATTCAAGCTAAGGGATTCTTATAATCTTAAAAATTACCTCACGAACAAATGTCGAATGTATATTAGCGACTAGCGAGTGCACATAATCTTTTTGTTTATCACATACAATCTCAACATCAACAAATCGTTGATCATAAGATGCACGACTCATTCGTAGATATTCACCAACTCGTATGAGATGGGCATTGAGATTTGATGATACACAACGAATCATGCTGAATTCGATTTTGTTTTTTTTTGTTGCATATTTTAAAACTGATAATTATTCAACCTAATGCTGAACTTTATGCAAATATATATATATATATTGAAGAACGACCACCCACTGATGACGATCGAGAACAGAATGACGCATACACATATCACTAACAAGATATTAAGGCGAGGCGATATTTGCGCGCAACTAGATCTACCAATAATTAATTCCCTATTCGCTAGTGCATAATTTCCATATTGGTGGGAAAACGCACCAAAAAAGCGTAATTTTTTGCGTTTTTGCTCACCATGTAAATTATGCACAAAAACCGAAGTAGTGGACATATTTGAAACGTCGATACAACAATGAATATTTGCAATCATTAAGATGAACCTCTTGCATAATATCTGAACACAGCAATAGGACGATGTTTAGATTATTTTTTTTATTTAAGTGATTACATCATCAATCGTCAGCAAAAATGAGCACCTTATCAGTTTTATAAGAAAAAGTGGAAAATTTGATGGATGCCGAATGAAAGAAAAAAATCATTCGTTAAAAATAATCATGCAAAATCCAAAAGTGAATTCAATCGTTGCATCGATTCAGGTCATAGTCGGATTGGTCCAACCAAACATAGTAACGGCCTAATGATTGCACTGTACTGTTCAAAATGGGCGCTTTTTTGACGGGCGGAGGCAAGCAGTATCTCTACGGATGACACACTTGACCATAGTTGATCGACATGATGTATTCCAAGTTTATTCCAAGTTATTCCAAGTCCAAGCTAAAGTATTCCAAGTTACAGTGCATTCAAGACCTACAACAAATTATGGTTATCCCCTGCTCCTGGGCTCGCTTTTTTTTGCTGGCTAAGAGAACACAACCGGAGCACTCTAACCTACTGAACGTGATCTGTGGAGTGGTATGCTGAATGCCACCTATGCTGAGCATGTATGACAGATGAGGGTCACAGTCCTATTTTCTATGATAAGCTGATAGTGCGCAACTATACTGGAACTATTAGCGGCCTATCCATTGGATACTTACTAATAAAAAAAAGTCTATGAAGTGAACATTTGCATTGCAAACGATAATAAATTTCAAATTTTATCTTTTCTATGTAAAATCAGTGCGAAATTTATGACGAATCGAAATGTTTTATCGAACCGCTGCGATGCCAATTAGGCCATTTCAAAAAAATCGAAATTCCACTACATACCTTGCATAAAAATATGCAAATGAACACATTCTGACTCAGAGTTTCACATCTATGTCCGCTCATTATTTCCACAAAAAACGTCATAATGAACAATCAACCCCATTCTCAACTTAGCTAGAAAACATTTTCATAGACATCGCTGCCAGCAGAGAATCTCTATCGAAAACATAGATGACGATTCATGTCTATACTTGCAATTCCCAAAAATTTGGGAAAACCTATGAGAGATAATTAAAGATTAAATTGCTTGATAGATTATGTTGAAGGGCGCAAAAAAAGGATACGAACTCAATTCAACAAAAGAATATAAGAAAAAAATTTCAGCTAAGAAGAATGGTCGATTTGATTCACATTAGTAAAGCAAAAAATCATAGCAATAGTAGAGGTAATAGAAAGCAATAAACAAATAAATATACAAAAAGCACGTTTTTTAAGCGATTATATTGCATAAATCAGCAATATATGCTCATAGAGCACAAAATTAAAGGTACAGCATCCCTCAGGAAGAAAAAAATCCCCAAAAAAATTACACGTGGAAATTTTCACCAGAAAGATTGAAAAAAATAAAAAATAAACATAGAAATAATAAATCCACAAAGAATGAACCTTCGAAGCAGAGATCGCTGCCCCCACTCACCACTCACAGGGACAAACTGACATCGACTACTGCTAAACAGAGTAGAGGCATCTTATTGAATCTTAGGATCGATCACCAAACATGTAATCAATGATCTGCAGATATAACGTATGATCACCAATAAAGAAAAACTCACTATAAATCAATAGTACAACAAAGTGCAAACTATAATACAAGTGATCGTAATAAACACGAAACATTTCGACAAAAAATCATACATAGAGAATTACGGTAGTTGAAATCATATTCATTTGATCACACTGGAGTTTGCACTCCTCGATCACGAGAAAATCATTAGTAAAACCATCAACACCATAAAAGAAATTTCCCCAGGAAGTGTTCTTCGCCGATTGCAATGTTCAGAGAGCAAACACCTTCAAACTCTTTAAAGAAATGGTTTACCGATATAGTTCTATCATCAAACACAACCAAATAGTCCACTACGATCTCTATCGTCTTGGTCGCAATTTGATCATCCATCTCCCCTCACTTTTTGGATAATTCAACAGTAAAAAGAATAGAAGTTGAATAAGAAACGCAAAGAAACCCTCGAAGGCAGTGATGTAGTCCCACTTAACTGGCAAATGCATTCTTTAAGTGCATCACTTCCAAAAGCACATTGCTTTCATGACACCATCGTACTTTCACTTCCTTTAAAGTAAAGGTGTATGGTTGCAGCATTTCTTCCTGAAAATATAAACATATACTAATATACTACATAATGATGCAAATGACCGATATCGGCAACAATATACAGCACTAATCATACAATAACCCATTAACTCTACGTCATCTATACGAACTAATCCAGCTCTTTATTGAATTTCTGATAACCATCTTACTTCAATACTTTATTGAAGCGACCCTTATAAGTTTCCGGCAGCGAAATCTTTTCTACCAGGAAAAATAATAAGTTAAAGCTTTCAGCAATCACATGAAACATAAAAAACCGGAAATTACATCCCATATGTACAACAAAGTTTCCTTCACAGATTTCTACTACTAGTCCAATATGCGTCGATAATAAACTTAAAACCACAATGAAATAACATCCAGCGTTTAAAATTGTAACGTTACCTTAACAGCTTTATTAAGTTTCATTCTCTGCGTATGTGGTATCCCATTCCGCCAAAGTATAGCCGCTTCCGATGGGGTCTCCGGTAGTCCATTGATATAGAACGCCTTAACGCATTCATTCAAACAAACATCACTCCACATATTCACAAACAATGATACAATTTAATTCAATAGCCCTTAAGTTATACTATTTTAATGACCACTTAACAACAAAATTTTTATTCCAACTATAAAACACTTCATAAATTCTACTATTTCAGGAAACGATACAATTATATTCCAAATTCAACACATGCACTCTGGTGGTGTTCAAAATGTTTGTGCAATTTCGATTCTATTCTCAACTTTCAGCTAAACAAAAAGAACATTCGACTGACGATTAGCAGCTGCAAAGATAGAAAAAGCGATATTGCTGCAATCCAATACATATCATATATGGCCGATTGATATTAATATCAACATCAACTTCGCGTTGATAATGCAAAAATAAGTTCGAGGATTCAAAAAAATAAATAAAATAAAATAAATATAATAAATAAATGAAATAAAAAGATATGGCCAGTAGCTGACGTCTATTTTGGAAAGTGCAAAAAACCTATCGATGAAAACCTCATTCATAGATGCAATATTATAACAATAATTGCACCTAAAAGACATTATAAAAAGAAAAGAATTTTTACCATAAGCGCAAGTGGAAACAGTAAATACACCTTTCCGGCACCTTCCTGAAAAATCATTACCACTCAACGATTCAACTTTTATTGCAACCGTAAAAAGTTGATTTTTTTCCACAAACCTCATAATGGTTAAACACCTGGAACCCATGCATTAATAGATCAATAAACAACTACCTCAAAAAAGCGGCGAAAGAATGCCGAATGGGTGAGGTAGGGAGGGGAAAGATCGGGAATAGGAGGTGAAAGAACTTCTCGTTATATGAACGATATTTAGGAGCAAAAAGGTGTATAACGATCTTTCTAAATGAACTATAATTCAAAGAAAAACACATACTGACCACTAGTGAAATACCTTAAACAAGAATTAAATTTGAAAAAAAAAAAACCTCAAAAGCGTTTTTATAATATCATTTTATACTTTATCCTCTACGTAGATATATCTCGAAGTAATAAAAGATTTTAAAGAATCTAAATAGAAAACAATCACTTAGAAAAGAGCTCTATTGAAATAATTATATCTAAAATTCTATATTCTTCGAGTTCAGTGATAAAGGAAAACGAAAATGAATTACTTACCTCATCACATTTGAAAATAAAATAACAGTTTATTGCCAATGACGATTTTATTTTCTCTGAAAAAAACAAACGAAAAGGAAACTAAAAGGAATTCAACGTTAAAATAATGCACAAATAAAGAAGTTCTCCTCATTCGATTATGAGAGGAAGGGAAATTGCAACATTCGATTACGAAGAGGGACGATAAGGAAAACGAAAGGCTGATAATTTCCATATTCTCAACAGAACAGCAGCAATCAGATAAATTGAAAACTTCACACATTTCAGAAATAAATGACTTGAGAGCGCAACAAAATTCTCAACGCCAACCTTATTCAATTTAAAATTCGTTATTTTCAACTTTGAAAAATAAGAGGACTTCCAACAATCTTAAAGTCTCTAGTCCCTGAAGCGATAATATGAACGGAAGGAAAGGTTGGATCCAGCTGCAATTCAACGTGGAAACAATTCCGGGATATCGCAAATAGAAAACCACATGCGCAATGATGGTATAATACCTCTCAATTATACTGAACTACTGAATGACTTGTGGATGATCCCAAGATTGAAGGGGGATAACCCGGGAAGAGGGGGAGTATTCTATTCAAAGCTGAAACTGATTCAAAAAACCTGGGAAGACGTGCATGGTTACATTTCCATAAAAAAGCTCCCCTCCCCACCCCTTCCCCTTCCCTGGAGACATAGCCATTGCGGAATTGACAGGAGAGAGGGAAGACAGAGAGGAATATTATTCAGAGTTTCCATCGAAAATCAATTAAACAACATACTTTGAAAACATTGAGGACATAGACGAAACTGCTGCCAATAATGAGCTGATATCGATCTCCATAGATCACATTTGTCACATTGCAATATGAATAATGGTGACATTGGTGTAAGTACCAGATTTACCTTCCAACTGCAAATACTTACTCATAATGCCCCATTAATACGAACAAGAAGTCGGCAGATTATTGAAGGAACCAAAGAAATCAATTCCACATCTACTTTAAAAAACTTAATAAATGTAAATAAAAGAAAACAATCAAACAGCAGCAATTGGATTCTCACTTCGATATTTAGATTTTTTTTTTAAGAAATAAAAATCATATTCACTTATTCTAATAAAACGTTGAATTTGCATACGAAAATATAGAATGAAAGAAAGAGGATAGGACGCTGAGATAAAACAGAAGATATCTTAGTTCTAACAGTAGCACCTAAAATGTGGTCGTACATAAATACGAATTAAATTGGATGCCAATTGCAAATAAACCTCTCCAATTGTCGTAAAAATGACCTTCTAACATCACTGTCAAAAAAACCTTTTCATGAAAACGGTGCTTTTTCTCAAAACACCGGTTACCTAAGAATACCTGAAGGGAAAACCTTTCCACTCGGTAAAAAAAACCACAAAAAACCCACTACAATTCTGACCCATTCTAAAATGCGCCGAACGAGCTGTATTTTTTTCTCCGCTGCTCATAACATTGCAGTCTTCCACCTTCCTTTCCCTCAGAAAGAAACGACCGTGCATACTCCCTGCATAGCATACTAGTAAATTATGCCCAGAGCAATCACTTACAAATGCGTAATATCATACTTTACGCATGCGGAAACTTCGACGGTTGGTAGAGAAATTTTAAAGCTAAGGTTACTACATATGCAATAGCTAGGACCGGATCAAATGACCGGGTGATCCATTAAGACCGGACCAAATGACCGGGTCAAATGACCGAACGGTCCACTAGGACCGGATGAATCATTAGGACTGGATCAAATGATCGGGTGATCCATTAAGACCGGACCAAATGACCGGGTAATGAATCATTAGGACTGGATCAAATGACCGCTGATCCACTAGGACTGGATCAAATAACCGGGTGATCCATTAAGACCGGACCAAATGACCGAATGGTCCACTAGGACCGGATGAATCATTAGGACTGGATCAAATGACCGGATGACCCAATCTCATCGGGTTTACGTTAATGGTCGATCCTATTCAGGTTAATTCTAAAATGCAACCCCATTTCATGCAAATCTCCCCTGATCTAAAAACCGCTTTCCTCTCCTTGTGAATTCCATATAACGATGCTATTCAAGAGAAGTGAAGATGGTACTTTTCAACATTGAGCTTTGTTCCTTGTGGAATCGACTTCAATAACATCATCGGCCACTGCATCACAGCCACAGCTTCCTCACTCCTCTCAACGGCACGTCGCTTTCGATGCGTCACAAAGCCTACCGTTCGATTTGTTTGCACCTTTAAAATGCACCAAAACCTCCGACCAATTTTCTTTAAAAAACAAATAAATAAATTAAATAAAATCTCTGAAAATGGAACTTAAGGCGTTATGATAGAGCTAATTTCAAAATATTTTATTTCTTAACTTGAGATCTGCCCACAAAAGAGATCTATTAGGTTTAACCGCTTCGAAATAGCAAAAATATTGCTGTTTGTATTCAGGAAGAGCTATTCGACTCAGAATGAACATAAACACACATCACAGTGGTTGAAAAAAAAAACTAACGTTGAGAAAAAGAAGAATGAAAAAAAGATAGTGAGGTAATGATATTTTATTATTTACCGTGGTTTATCTACCTCAATGTTTAAACATTCACTTCAATACAACCAACTTACCTTGATCTACCTCTCCAGGTGAAGAGAAAAAAATTTGTTCTGAATCAGCAACAATTTTATGAATATTTAAAACTTTCTTACATCGCCTTGACGTTCCATATTGTTGCGTCCCACTCGACTCATCGCAAACAACCCATTTAAACATTCGCTGAGCAATGCCTCAACACCCTCTACGGGACATTGAATTAAACCACGCAATAGCAAATCTGTAAAATAAAAGCAAAAACCATTGATATACCAACATTACCGAATTCAAAAAAAACTTCATAGTTTTATCGCTTTATTGCTTGCTTATTTTAATTCAATATATTTGTAACGGATAGGTTTGAAAGTGACGAAACGGAGTGTGGAAGAGCTGCTTGTACGATGTTGAAATGGTGCACCTAAAACTGAAACAATATCAGAACCTAGAAAGTACCAGAGTATATTACCTCACTGTTACTCCCTCCCCCCCTCCCCACCCACCTTCATCTTCTGGGAATGTTCTTTTACCTATACTTCCCCTTCTTTACTTTTCTCTTCCCAGCTTATAACAAAACCACTTTACGTATACGAATGACAACGTGACAATATAAAGTTCCTCCAAAATATACCTCCATGATCAATTGAAGCCAGATATTGTAGAGCAAGTCTGATCAGATATGAAATACGCGTGTTGGTCGCCCCTCGTAAACGTGCGCAAGCAACAGCAACACCACGTGTCTGTACTCCACGATGTAATAGCGGTAATGCCGAAATGATAGCATCGAGTTGCATTGAGCGTATAAGTGCACGCCTTGCACACCCCAACTTTTTGACACGATCGGCCCTCGTTTCGGATGTTGCTGCCTCATTTCTGCTTTCGATAACTGTTGTAGAGCCCATCTAAAAACTCAGCCAATCATGTTGATCATACGCATGGCTGCCTTCTTCTATAGTTTTTCCTATGCCTCCTTGCACTACCAAATGAGGGTAAAGAGCTCAATTTTGGCCATCTCTCTCTCAACTAAATTTTAACCCTGCTCGATGGGCAGAAATTTAAAATGTTTGAAAAAAGTCAAATTTAAATTTCAATTTAAAAAATTTTAGCTCCCTTCTGAGAGGCAAAAGCCTTCTCCATTTAAAATGGCACAAGAGTGTTTGTTCGAAAAGGTCGGCAATCAATAACAGCATCTGAATATATAAACTGATAACAAATTTGTATAACAAAATACCTATTACAAAATGAAGTAAAAATCAACAAAAGAAGAAGTCAACAGTGAAGCTTGAATAAAAGAAAATAATCCAACTTTCAGCTTTTTAGGACAACGTTTTGATTGGGAAATGTAAGTAAAAGAAATACGATAGAGCACAGTGAAGTGGATAAGCAACTAATCCATAATCAAAAAATGTTTTTATATTCAAATTCCGAAAATTCCTCTTCGTTTCTCTACTGAATTTCCTTAAAAATGTAACATTTTTAAGTAATGCATTCTTTTTCTCCTCGTTTCTCGCCTATTTCCATTCATAAAAATAAACTCATAATATTTTATTCTACGATAAAAAACCTTTCGAGATTTGCTGCAACCTATATTCCCACCGAGTGATAATTAAACCAAAACGGAAACCACTTTTCCCTTCCCTGGGCAATTTTTTAGCCGCTCAGTAATTTGAAACTTCGGCAGAATTGAAGCACATTATATGCAAAATCGGAGCAGAATTATATAATGACATCAAAAACAAAAAATAAAAAAATAAAGCATACATTTGAGGTGGACGCAACAGCCACATTTCTGATCGTTCCCCTTGTAAAGTTTTCCACATCTCTAAAAGAAAAATTCAACTTCGTTAAATTCTAATAATGACTGGATGATGGATAGATGGCCCACAGTGGGATCCGACGGACAGGGATAGGATAGCCTGCAAGGATCATAGGATAGTTGATTCATAATGCACATCCGCTATCAAATCAAACGATCACTACCGCAATAATAAGCACAAAGAAATTTACATGCTTAGTTAAAAAAAAAAGAAAAAAAGAAAAAGAAAACTATAAGAAAGAATGGCCACTTTGACGATACCTGCGAAAAAACGAATAAAAATAACAGTTCTCATCTATGTTTATTTGCTTCTTTCCGACTTCTCAACCGTTTTCGACAAAAATCAACACAATATCGAATAATTCCCAGCCGAATATTTTGATCATATGTTTCGAAACGATTGAATTCAGCTTAGTCTTGAATAAAACTCCCCCAAAAAATTGGTGGAACTATTGCCTCTGGGGTTCCCTATCCAGCAAATGAAGCACCATTTTTTCTAGCATTTAATCTGCCCAATTTTATACAAACTACCAATATCATTTACTGCTAAAACAACAAGCAGGTAGCATATACACCCCTTCTTATTCTACCTTCATTACTCTATACTACCTGCCAAATTTATTCAATAATCAACATTGCACATTCGTAAACCTTCTCAAGAAGCAGTAAGCATTAAGAAATAACAGCGTTTACCTGGATAAAATATGTAATTTTCCATCACTCGTAATTCCCCCCACCCCAATACATCATCATAAGGAAATAAAAGCATGAACCGATACCTTAGCAAAGTGCGTTTAAGTGTCGATGCATCGTTGAGTAATTCAAATCCTCGATTATACATCTTTGAACGTTCACCATCGTGCATCACCAATGAACCTCCCATCGTATTCACAAAATAATGCAAATTTCTTAGTAGAATCACATCGCCTGCCTGATTATATAAAATCAAATCTTTCAGAGATATTCTACAACATATCACTTCAAATTCATTAAGGAAATTAGCCTTTTGCTAATAAGTAATCCATTTTCGATGTTGTTTATAAACATTTGATAAGAAGTGCTCATATAGAAAAGATGAGAAAGCGACAGAAAAGAAGAGAGAGGAATGGATGGGGAGCGAGGATGTAGAGAACGAAATGAAGAAACTTCTCCCTGGGTGGAAAAGTAGTTCTTGCAAGAGAAAACAACAACACATTTTCGATTTTAAATGATAAGTAAATGAGGAAATAGGAACACCTATAAAGATAGGCTCTCTGATAGCGCTAATTCTAAAATGAAGTCAATAATAAAATATCCCAGGTATTCAGTAAGTATACCCTTAAATCATACTTTAGCTTCTTTCTCCCCCTCTTCTCTCCCCCGTCCCCCCCCCCTTTCCTAAATCACTCGACTTCGAAGTGCTTGAACAACGGTGACAAAGGAAGTTTTCATGACATGTAGCTTGTTGCAGTTCCCTATTCTTTCAAGCTCATCTCCATCTATTCGCTTTTGCTTTCGATGATCACTACAGGTCCTAACAGATTGTGGAGTTCGTTAATATTTTGGTACAGGTGATAGGAGGTGTTCAAATCTCAATTATTTTACCAGTCATCCCGATTTCACTGCTAAAAAAAAAGCATACTAATATATAATGCACTCATCCAATGCAGTCGGAGAGTCGAAAAACTTTGAACGAAATGAAAAAGAAAATAAAAAATAATTTTGCAACTCTACATTCCCAGTAGCCTAGTTTATCAAACGGATTTGTCAAGATAACCTCTCGTAGCTCTAGCTAACCCTTCTTCACCCCCTCACCCATCCACCTCTCCACCTCGAAGAAGCAAAATCTTCGTCTCTGAAGCATATGCCATAAACCTGTTTGGCACATTTAGCTAAGTGAACCTACTGATGAATTGTTCTCCATCTCCTTTGCATTACCGAGCGTTATAACGGAATAAGCAAAACCTACACAGCTTTTTTATCACCAGTGTTTTAAAAAAGTCTCAAAAATTCGTAGCAGACCAACCTTAATGCTTGCAAGTGCTTTCTCTCCATGTTCACCATACATAATGACGTCATAGGAAGATGATTCAGCTATTTCACAGAGTTCAGCATTCGAATCCACTACATGTCGTATAAAGTCTTCAGCGAACTTATATGGCTTAGCCCTAAAAATATCTAGCATAAAAATCATATCAATATTGAAATAATGAATACTAAAAAATGCATATTGAACTTCAATATCAAAATAACATGCGGTGAGATGCAGCTCCCCCACCGACAATGTAGGCCATTTCAGATTATCGTTCGAGATTAGGTCGCACCCTCAGGCTATGCTAATTGAAAACCACGACGAGAAACGCTTCACTAAAACCTAGCGAAGAGATAAGATATTCATTAGTCTCTTATATCCTTTTCAAGCAATTCAATCAAGCTACTTAGAAATATTCAACAAATTTCTTGAACACCATATATTTTCAACTCCCTTTCCATTCCCCCTTACAAACCAGCCACTCATATATTCCAAAAATACTGAATGAAAAAGCTAAGTTTGCTTCCGACAATTAACCAGTCTCGAAAAAACTAGCCAAAAACTTTTCCCTGATTAATGTCTAAGAGTGCAGAATAAGCACAGACTTGCAAGTTTTGTGGCGGCAAGCTGTCAGTAATTTACATCGAAGATAAACGAAATAAAGATAAGAGTATTGTCCCACGACCTAAATTATAACCCATCGGAAAAGCCGTGGATTTGGCGATTTACAGGGTGATACAATCAGACAAAGAGACCCGACAAATACACACAGACATAACGTCACCATAACCCGCTATGACTGAAATTTCTGAAATATGAGGAAGCAAACGTCCCAAAAGTAATTTCATTAACAGCTACTCTTAGCAATAATCATCAACGAACAAAGCTTTTCATATTGTCAGATGCGCCAATATATAATATTTATGAAAACTGCACATCAATTACATTCACACGATCAAAGAGATCTATGAACGCGCTCAGTTCTTAACAGAAAAATATCACTTCACTCTTCACTGCAGTAATCGGACAGGAAACATCATCTTCACAAGTTTATTAAATATCATGCAAATCATACCTAATTGTCTCTTTAATCGAATCTCATTCGTTACTTTCCTTTAAAATTTGTTCTATCGCATAACACCTTTCCTAGCTGTTTCCATCCTATTTTCCGTCCTATCCCCTCCC
>QEWY01002080.1:3544-92000 GCA_006503575.1 Baylisascaris schroederi | reverse complement strand
TAACTTCCCCTCCGATCCACGTCAACATAGATGCACGCAAGCATTAACAGCAACTACTAAAGACAAGACAAAGAATCGCACCACTAACACATCTGTAAAGCATTCACAACTTTTATCAACAACAGCCAACACCATGCAGAAGCAAAGAATTAAATGCACTTGTTTTACAAATCGAATTAAACCAAATAGAAGCAGCACCCGATGCTGCAACACTATTCATATCGACCGCGAATGCGACGCATATCGCCATCGCACAACAATCACCCCCACCACCAACCGCAACTACCACCCCACAACAACACATGTTAAAGCAAGGCGCTGACATAGTGAAAGCAATTTATTTACAGCCAAAATGCATGATAACGAGAGTCGACCTCTGCATGTCTGATTGGATGCGATGGCGGTTGCATGCAAGTACAGGCAGTAGATCGCAACCAATAAGTATTACCCAAAACATTGTATCAAAACGCAGCCAACGATAGAGCAAACTTGATGTGTGCGTATTCCACTTGAAAAGTAAGCAAAGACAGCGGGGATGCGAAGTTCTGGCTGGCCGAACGATTCGATGTAACTGTAACAAACTTTGAAAAGACACTACCTTGGAGATGTGGAAGGGGAGGTTTGTGAGGACATTCCAGCGTACTTTTATTGTTTTTTGAAGAGAGATTAGATTGCGCAAGATGGAAGATACAACTTTGACGACTTCTACGCACCTGAATTTAGGTTATAACATATTGAGATAAAACAAAATTTTTCTCAAAGTGATGGGATTATGGCAAAAACAATTGTAGAGCGAATCATAGATCTCCTTTCTGGATGCATGCGTTACATAGAAATCATCGAGAGTCAACAATTCACGAAATTTGATCGTCTCAATAGGAAGGAGCGGAATGCGTGCTAGAGATACTCATACAAGAGGCCTTTCTGCGATTTCGACCATAAAACAGTACTCCTATACTGCTACAGTGTTATACCCCTTTTAGTGGTTTTGATTACCCCAATACAAAAAAGTGGAATACCACCTCACACACTTTTTTCTATTTAATCGGCTGGTTGAACGCAATTTTATCTAAAAACTAAGCCCTTTGGTCGTTTATCTAATGAAATTCCGGTAGCTATCACTTTGTGATTAATGAATTAGCGTATCTTTATATTCGGCATAACTTATACCTATTACATACTTCTTCATTTATAAATCTCTTTTAATATTTTCTACATGTTTTCATTGGAATCTCCAACAATTCCAGAAGTTTGGTGACGATAATATATCCCTTCCCTTCACCTGTCTATCTCCTATCAAATGTAGAAATCTACAGAACCCATTTCAAATCAAATACAGTACTTCAATATTTCACGTAGTAGATTTCTAAGGGTAGATTTGCAAATATAGTGTAGATTTCCACAGCATATCTCCAAATAAAATGAAGGAAACATTTTGAATTGAGTACACTATTATAGATTAACATATGATGACGAAATGAATAAATTCATAAGAGAATACTTGATACTTCAAAACGGAGTAACATAAAATTCTAGGGTTCGAAAGAAGCGATCACACTGCATTTAAATGCAATGGAAGATGCTGAAAATGATGCATATATGTGGCGTCCTTTTTGCATGAATTATTGCAAAATTCGATAATTGAATGCATAATTTGCGTCCATTTATGCAGATTCTGCAAAGTCTTCACTTGTTTTCACATATTACGATTCTTTACGAAATTTACAAAAGAGTGCATACTTAATTGATAAGCATTTTAACCAGAACGATTCATTACTGTTATCGGTAGGGTTGAACACATTTACGCATGAGACTGAACACGACTGATATATGAAGAAATAAGGAACAATGAAAAGTATATCGATTATGAAGCCAAGATTTCAAAAAAAAAAACAACAACAAAATGGATAATGTAAATCATAGACACATTAAATAACGGGAGAAGATACGTAGCAGATGAGATTCAATGGAATAAATTTTATCAATGCACTCATCATCAAAATGCAGCGGAAGCGGAAATACTCTACTGGTAAGCCTCATACGGAAGTCAATTGGTAAGTCGCTCGTTCATATAACGCTTTTAAAATTGTCACAGACATGACGCGTTTAGCGCATAAATATTTTCAGCTCCAAAACACCACATTTAGCACACTTTTTTAGAGAAATTTTCGCTTCAAGACTTAAATCGACAAAATATGTTATGAATATTCATCAAGAAATCAGGCAATACTCACGCATGATGGTCAATAATTTATTATATTTATTTGTATGCTCGAATTATGGTACAGATGAAGGATTAGGAGTCCTTGGGTGACATCATTTCCATGCATCATCCTGAAAGTTGAAGAAATCACTCACTCCTGAGAGTAGTTAATTCACAAGTACCCTTCACGGTCCACCATGTCGGAAGACATATTCTTGAAAGTAAAATCATTGGGAAATCGATGCCGTCACTTTCCCTGTTATTTAACAAATCTTTTGCTGCATCGAAGGGCAGTCGCAAACGCTGCAAATCGAATGGAAGCTCTCCATCTCAGCAAACGAAAATCCGCCTTCATTGATTGCTCTTATCAAAGGCTCAATGCATAACGCGACTAGTATACTTTTTGGTAGATCAGGCAGACCGGATGCTTTATTTGACTTATCTAACAGCCGAGTTAATGGCAGCTCTGCTCATAACTAAGCATTCAGATGAAGTTAATTGGCACAAGTGCATAATGGAGCGAAACAGGACAGTGCGAAGCGCATAAAATGCCTTGTTCTTCTAAGTGCGAGTACCACGACATTTTCTACGAACGTCTGGAAGAATTCGGAATCCAGTTTGACATAACAGTTGGAGTCGAACGAAGAAAATATGACATATAATCAAAATCTGTTCGAAACTAGTAGAGTTATGGCGCAAACCAAACTTCCCTATGCTTATATCACCTTTTCGATTCCAGTTTGAATTGACATTCTCGACCACATTCTCAGCACCTGGGAGTTATATCTATTTATCTGTTTATTCATTTCCACAGCTTTGCATTTATATCAATTTGTATCGGAAAGTATTGGTGAGGGGTTGTTATACCTCAAACATTATCATAAAATAATAGAGAAATTCGCATTTTTCGATATCATAAACACATTGGTTTATTGCTGCGACTTCTTATAACTGTTTCACTCGCAAATTTCTTTAAATTTCTAAATTTTAACGTCTCTTAGCGAATCGCAATAGAAAGCCCAACTAGGTCGAAGAACACTTCCGCATAAAAAATCCGAGCTTCACACGGTCGGCAGCATACTGACACAACTCATATCTACCACTTCACCATTTATATGCTGCACTGATTATATTAGAATTATTCGCGTTTCTATGGGGAACATGTCTCCGAACCTCGGAAACACCAAGCTTATGTAAATCTACCAACAACCTCAACAATCATCGAGCTTTGGCAATGATCGACGAAATCTGCAACATTTGTTTTCCTAATAACTACAATACTGTTATATGAACTGTTATATGGCAGATAATCGACGGACTATCGAATTCATGAGTGCGATGAAAGACAGACACCTATGAGGAAACAGATCTGAACATTATGGAGACCAAATGAAACATTCACCTGCCATTCGGCAACTCTACAATCAACAGAGAATGGTGGTGATTGCAAACTTGCATAGAATTAAAGCTGTAGAGTTTAGCAAACAGTGTAAATAATTTAGGATTTACGTCGAGCCATGCAGAAAGGTCATTGATGTAATTTGCAAAGAGAGTGAACCGAGAAGCGCTCCTTACCTTACCGAGTTATGACGCTCCAACTTTGTTTGCGATCGTCGAAGACACACTGCTTGACGTCTACAACGAATGGATTCGCATCCGGAATAAAGTTGATCCCTTCGAATATAGCAATAAACACCCCGACGATGTGAGCTGTATCGATCCATTTGATGGAACTGTGAGCTTAATACAGATTAGAATGAATGAACCCGAATAAGTTGAATCCATGTGAAGCTGAATAAATTAATCGTCTTAATTGAACGCACCCGAATCAAAACCACATGAGTGGAAGAAAATAAAATAAAAACTTGAAAGATGCTGAGCAATGTGGTCTTTTATAAATGTTCCTTACCTTCCAAACGTTACTAGTAAGTAAACTAAAACTAGAATATGATGTTTGATTTGACAGCGTTTATAAATCCCATACCTTTCAAGAACGGGAAAAAAATGGAGGAAGGATTCCACCTCGGGAAACGGCAGTTTCGCGAACGGTGAAGTTAGAAAGAATGCAATCAGCAAAACTTTCTATTCCGATTCCCAAAAGCAGTTTGAAGTTATTAATTTTGCAGACTTTGAGTACATCTGACTCGACGAAGAAAGTGATTCTATAGTTTCCTGAATTATTGAAGCAGAAATTAATAGTTTAATGTGCGCAGAAACTAAGTGCATTTTGCAACTAGTTGAGTTCTCAAAGAAGTATTTTCGGTTGTGGATGACTTGTAGTTTAAAAATATTGATGCATCCCTCCACAGGTTGCATGTATCAATGTGTTCAGGTGGGCCCGTTCAATAGTTGCTTCACTACGAGAAACAGCGAACTTAGAGTTGCAAAATTAACAAGCACTATCGTCTGTAGGAATTTTCAAGTTTTTTAGCAGTAGTTGCTGAGGAGTTACGACTATCTGAATGTGCCAAGAAGTTGTACGCATTTTGAAAGCAGTCGAAAGTCACGATCGGAAAAATGAAGAGCTGCACTATCGAAATTTGCACAGTATGCGCTTTTGAATCAGAGCGACGAGTCCCATGAATTGACAACAAATCACAAATATGCGGAATAATGCCTTATAATGTCAACATTTTAAATCATCTGGCTGCCTTCACAAATGCGCAAAATTTTGTTTTTCAGTGATCTGCTCGCTGCGGAATGAACGCTAATTTTCGGCTCTCTTCATCCTACGGCATATCTATTAAGTCCAGCTAATTTCGCAGTTCCGTCTTCAGCGTTTCTGCAGCTGGAGGCACCGGAGATACAAACAGTTGCTTCTATAGAAGATACTACAATGCCATATGGTACTTCGCAAACACAATCTCTCAAAAAGCCCCTACAAACGTTTCTGGATAAACGTGAAGTGCGTCTTTATGAATCAAGGCGAATTTGCAAACGTTTAGATGCTTTTGTATGCATACATTCGTTTTGCGTATTTGGCAGTCTCTGAAAAAAGTTTGAGATACTTCAGTGCGCTTTAGTTTTCAAGATCTGTCAAGCTCAATCATTGTGAATGAGATGACAAACAAAGATGCGGCAGGTTTTACCAAATTTTCCGTCCACAGTAACAGTTCGTGCGCCAAGCGGACTGTAAAAAAAGCCTACGGTGGGGCAGTCCAGTCCAACACATTCAGAGAATTTCGGAACCGGTGGTGCGCACACACACCGAGGGGTCCCTATGCACCGCTCAAGTATAGAATTGAATTGGCAACCTCTTTTATAAGACTCGGAATAGTGCACTCAACACATCACAGTTTCCATCGATGATCCACTCTCAGTTGCAACAAGTTGCTCACTTCACTGCAACTGTGCAAACGATGAGGCTGGCAAAAACGTGAACGGTCGTTTATTATTAGTGCAAAGGAAAACAAATAACAAAACTTTTAACGTGAACAATGAAATAACAATAGTAAAAGAGTTTTCAACAAAGAAATTGCACGTGCAAAAAGCGAACGAAATCATTCAACCTGCACCATTCCCCTCACATATTAGTCAATGTTATGCACTTACAATGGAAACTTCACCGTCAGTTGACGGTGATATTTCGAAGAGGAAACAGGATCGCGAATGCTCACCAACCACCTAACAGATAGCAGACAAGCTTTGATATTATGCACTAAAATACCATGCATCTAAAGGATAGACTGCTTCGAAAAGACAGATCTGGCAGCATAATGAATTGACGCAATATGCAATGCTATCACTATTCACAGCACAAAACCATCACTGGGTGAAATGCAGTTGCAAAACAACGGCTTTCATAAGCCTCACACAGAGCATCCAAAAAGTAGATAGACTACTAAAACATTCGAACAGAAAGAAAGTGGGAACGAAAAATGACAAAGTTTTCAACCGAACGAAACGCCAACTTCAACAACAATGAACGCTGCTACAGCAGCAAATGAATTAAATAGTTTTCAATGCCAAAGTGGTTTCGAATATCTGCTTTTGTTTCTTCGCTCAAACAACTTCTGCAAGAAATTTTGAGCCGATCAATTCTAAGCCGAATCTCATAATCGAACACTGTCTTTAGTTTACCATATTGTACTACAATTTATCTGTTAAACTGAACTACACAATTAACAGCAAACTTTACGTACGACTATTTTAACAATCCTTCCCAGCGGAAAATCGGTAGAGCAATCGGCACATCACCTCACTGGGCACTAGCTCAAACCTCGAAAGGTGCCAGTGTGTCATGCTCAACGGATATGGATATGAGCGCTCTTTATAACCAGATGAAACAAAAAGAAGACCTTCATACATGCCCCTCGACGATCAGATGTGCCACTCCAATAACTGCATCACGGATTGACATCCCGTCGAGCGATGTACGGCCGTTACGAATCATGAGCTCCTTTAAGTACTCCATCATTTTCTCGCTGCAAAAACAATTGAACTTAATGGAGGCAAAGTAGATAGGAAAGAGATGAAACCTTGGAACTAGAATTGAGAATAACAACTCCTAGTTTTGAGAGAATTACACCCCAAATATTAAAATCTTCAACTTCTTATGCGAAAATCTAAATCTATAAATTCCTAGGAAGATGTCCACGGCCTTCCGTTTTCGGTCGTCGCAGGCCAGCAAAAAATCACCTTAAGTTAGGAGTAGTTCTTTCAATGGTAGGACAGCATGCCGAAAAAAGCAACCGTATGCAACCTTTCCTCTTCACATCCCCAGATGGCAGATAGCGATGAAAAGCCTCCATGCTCACTTGTAGCTAATTACATGAAGAAAACAGTAATTGCAATTTAGCAACATAAACCAACCGCATGCAAACATGGCAGAAAACCACCATGCTCACTTGTAACTGCATGAAGACAGTTTAATAACGTAG
Source organism: Baylisascaris schroederi (assembly GCA_006503575.1). Lineage (NCBI taxonomy): Eukaryota > Metazoa > Nematoda > Chromadorea > Rhabditida > Ascarididae > Baylisascaris > Baylisascaris schroederi. The sequence continues at coordinate 84,917 of QEWY01002080.1, read as the reverse complement.
TGAGCTGAAGTCAGTCAACGAATTTAACAACATAAACCAACCCAAACCGCAATCTTAATTAGCATTGGTTTATTACTAAACTTATCACCATGAAAGTGCCGGGAAGTGCATTCTAAGATGACGGATGATATCATCATCATGACGCGAAGACGGGCTCGTCGTATTGCCAGCAAAATCCTGGAAGCAAATTAAACGACTCAAAACAATTTCACATCACCTTTTCACAGTTAAGAATCGAATTATCGCCGCAGCGGCTAGAGAGCTGCATTGGGAAGTGCAGAATACTTCGAACTTTAGCACTGTGGCTCATCCTGTCCCAGCAAAAACGAGCAACGTCAGGAAAATCTCGAGACACGAAGTGAGTGGGGGAATGATCACCTACTAACGCTTTAGGGAATGGCATCACGATCATCGAAAAGGAATGAACTCCTAAAGAAAAAAAGAACGCACTCGAAGACTACTTGGAAGGAAGCGGCCGATCTCTTGGACCATTACCCTCCTGTAGGATTCACTTGTAACTCCCCTTCCCCTCACCCACATAAAAAACTGCTACAAAACTGCACTCGTCGCATCTATCGAAAATCTACCTGCACAACACTATACTGCATTCGTTGCTTCAGATTCTATACAACAGTGCACAATATTTGACATAAGCACAAGTAACATACAAAACACGCATTGCTTCTCGGTACATTGGCATAACTGTCCGAATGTATAAATTCTAACCTCTATCCAGCATTCTCAACAGCGCATATTAATTCATAAACAATATTATTCTGGTACTCATGGTATAATGAGCGACCTTTCCTAGACAAACCCAAGTCGTTGGCAGATGCGTGTCTGCAACTGACATCGCTGCATCTCAGTACATAGTCTAAGCAGCATTGGCCATTCAACAATGCCACTTTTGTATGTGAACCTCCATCCGTAAAGTGGAAAAATGTGCAAATCAATATCCTTTTATATTACCACGGTATGCAGTCTGCAACGTATTTCAGGCACCACAAATCCAAATTCTCATACATACAAAGAACTGTGTACATATGAACATATACGCAAATATACGTACTCAGGTGTCGGAATAACAGTTGCTTTCAACGTTTCCGTAGATCTGTTCAACGACCGAATAATTTTTTTCTGCTATAAAATTGACAGCGACCAGTCGATAGTACAAATAATAACCTATTATCGTAACTTAGCCTATTATAGCCTATTATCGTAGAAGCGATAATAGCCTATTATCGCTTCTACGATGGATGGTCCCCATACAGGAACAAGAGCAGTACAAAAGCACAAGCAAGTTAAAGTGAATGCAAGACCTCATTAGTAGAAAAATGATCCGGCTGATGCTCGCAGTCTGCGTTCCATCGTTCATCTTGCTGAAAGCTGCTCGACTGCTGCATGAGGTGCTGCCCTGCATATCGCTGAGGCGCACTGCCACTGTTTATGTCTGCTGCAAGCAACATCCACACTTAGTAGCCAGTTATACAATTCGGAAACAGAGCGATTTAAATTCTGAATGTCGCTAAAAACATCAAACTTCATTGCATAATCCTGTTTCCCGTCACCGTGACGGAAATACTATAGATATAACACATGAGTGCCGTGAGCATTTCAACAAACATGTGAGGATGTTTCTAATTCAATTACATACTTAAAACTGTCAACAAGAAACCATGCAGTAGCCAAATACATACCGCTCTTTGTCGAAATTTACCGAGATGAACGTGGCTCATATGAACAGGCAAACCATCACTACTTTCGGCACCCGAAAAAATTCCATCGAGGCAAGATGCAAAATCGCCATCGACTACGATTCGACAAGTAGAAGGAAAGCGTCAATTATGAATAATCAACGAATTGCAAGCGTGCAGATCACAGAGACAAGCAAACATTTTGAATGCAAAACAAAGAATGGCAACAGTCGAGAGTAGGCGTAAGTTTTTTTCGCAATTTGACCGTGCTCAGTGCAGCAGAAATCGTTGAAACTTAGGGAAAACACAGCAAACTGGGTCACTGACGATATTCACAACCTTTTTTATCCAGAACAACTAAACTGAAATGAAAACCATCGCAGCGATTATTAGCTAATGATGGCAATCTTCAAATACGGGATGGTAACACATGATGCAGGATACCGAGATGATCAGCGACGAATATCGCTTATGTGTCCTCGAGTCGATAACATCCAATGTGAAAATGGCATAGCATGAGACTCGCTTACGTAAGCATTCCATGTGCACGATGAAAAGATTTGACTCAAGGCCTACGAGCTTGTAATCAACTAGGCGTTTTAAATTTTTCAAAATGCACGATGCCATCAATGAAGGATTCAACAAGCAAAACCAACCCAGTTATGTGTTAAAGGATCTGCAAGGGTTGATGCACTCGGATTCGTTAATATCCTGTTCCGTCCCATATTGAACCAATCATCCCAAGAAGGCATCTGTGACACTGAAGATGGTGCAGCAGACGGCATTGTCGCAAGTCCCAACATACTCCCGTCGCTTGGCGATGAGCTTGCTATTGGCATATAATTACCTAGAAACTCTTCTTGCTTGCTTAGTAAGCTTGCAAAAAATTATTTTGAACGCTTCGACACTCGATGGCAGACGTAGAATACTTATACTTAACTCAACGGCTTCACTCGGTCCAACCCACTCTCTAATCCAAAGATTCGGGCGGCTCATCTCAGAGAATAAAAAACTTCAATATCGAGCATTCCATAAAGGAATGAAAAATGGCCTACGTGAATCACTTAACAAGTGATATCCTCGATCATCCCCAGTTATTTGTTGAAGATTTTGAGAGGTTGTTTTCGTAATATTGATATGATGGGATGCGTAGAGAGCGCAGCTGTTGACATGGCCCAACAATAAACTAGCAACAATGCGGTCTTGATTTATAAAATTTACAAAACGATACTGCAGTTATATCCTTTATAAAACGGACTTACTCTGGGGAAAGGAAGTGAATATCCACAACCTGCTTCATTCTCATCGGGGTTTGAATTTAAAAAAGACTGACAATAGAGTTCCCGAAATTGCCTTTCAACGAGTTTGTAAATTGATTGAAAGAGCGGTAACAAAAGTTTTCAAAGCGATTTCCCAAGAAGCTCTCGAATGCAATGAAATATTGGAAAAAGCCAAGAACTCAAACAAGCGCTGTCATCTGGTAATCAATAATAAGAGGTCTCGAAGTCACTGAAGCAAAGAACAAGAAAAACGAGAAACGCCTCTACAGCTTATAATTCTTGCCACCCCAAAATACCTTTCTTAAAGACTTCAATCTACCACTTCTCTACAATTTTACGATAAACTGCCAGCTTACCAACAGCGCCCATCTCAGGAGCATCCCAACTTGGTGATCCAGTAACGGCGAAGGATGAGTGGTACTCCGATGTCGATGGAATCTGCATGTACATCTCATCGAATGTAAATGACTCCGGAGTCGGTGGAGGTTTGGGTACCGATATGGTAGGAAGATTGGCTAACTGCTTTCCGCCCTTGACCTGATCTATCTGCAAAACATTAAGTGATTGAGCGTTCCTGCTTAATTCAACAAAAAATATGCCCGTTAATATTTTCAAGAGATATGCAAAACCCTTCAAAAGTCTATCGATCTTCGACACAAAAACCTGTTGGCTGAATGCAATTCGCGCAGAAAAGCGCAAACATGCTTTCATATTTCTTCTACAACTCTTGGTTTGTGAAGTGAAATCTCATTCTTTCTGCTATCTATTAGTAGTACCGTAAGTTACATGGATTGGTTTTTACCATGTGTCTCGGTTTGAAACGTAAAAAACCTTCTCATTCCTTCTTTGGCAGATTAGAGGTACTCAGACCTCCGCAAAGAAAGCAGTTTAAGCATTTTCAAATGGCTGACGGGAAAAGAAGAACCACTGTAAATAACATAATGAGCAATGAAGATATCGATACTAAGAGCACCGCCCCGCAACAAAGTGAAGAACGGAGGCATAAGACGAAGATCATTACTAAAAGACGCAGTAACTGAATACCGCAGAAACAAACGTTGGGCCGGTCATGTTGCAGACGTTATTGACAGTAGGTGGGGCGCCAGAATAATGAACTGTATTCAAGAGATCGCAAAAGACACTGAGGAAGATCACCTCGCAGATGGGAAGATTTTCTCAGAAGAAACGAACGAACAGGGAGAAGAACGGCATAGAATAAATCGTTATGAGAGGATTTAGTGTGAAATGTCGTCATGGAGTTATCCAAAGTAACAAGGACAGCACGCTGATTATCGGCTTCTAAATGTTCTAAGCGATCTCCATCTCCAAGAAAACAGACCAACAGAAGGCAAGTTGTATACGGTTCCTGTGGATGATATCTCTATTCCCAGCTCCTTCTCTTCCATTTGCCTTTGGGTGAATGCCGGAAATTACAAAACATCACAATTCGTGGGCTAAAGACCAAAGGGAAAATATGTTTGAGCACTTCAGCGGGAGTTAAATTTAATGGAACTCACACTGATGTCGAACAGGTTCATCAAAAAAATCTGCCTCTCCCGCAAAAATGGCTATTCAAACCGCCTCATATCCACCTTTTCACAACAGATTTTCTAGTGGTATGAGCTAAAGGCCGATGAAAAGCTCCCGTTCTTCGATATTTAGCTTTTGATACCTCCTACCTCCAGTAAAAAACTCTGGAGAATGGTCCTACACGGTCAAAAATCGTTCATCTACCAAGCATCGAAAACAGCGGTCTCTTAGCACGTCAATGATGAATTAAAGCAACAAGCAATAATCGATTAAAAACTGGGACCATTATTTGATAGCCATATGCAGCTAACTTTATCTTAAAGCCTCGATAATATCATCTTTTGAATTGTCTAATAGGAATCGTTAATACAAGTGCACAAAGACTACAGGGTTGGCTGATAATAAAAACAACGAGTGATAAATGGCTAAAAAACCTGAATTGCGAAATCGTTTTTCGCAGAAAGAATAAATTCCGTAATCAGGCGTCGTCGATCATGCCATGCTACGATCGACCTCTCCATTACCTCACAGTATCTCCCTCTCGTTATTCTGAAATCCAGTATGATACCAGTCCTCCATTAAATTCCAGTTTTCATTCTTAGCAGAGTGCCCGCATTCAGTGCAACGTTCATATACAATGAATCCAGCTGCTTTTTCTACCAAATGTTCTAGCACAGCAAACGCTTTCATTCAACGCTTACTCGCTTCACGCAGGAAGATTAAAGCAGCAGAAGATAGTAAACTCGTGGCCAAAAAGGTTGAAACATTTTCCAGAGAAATTTTTGGGGCCTTCGATGAAGTCAACGAGTGATGATGGAACAAAAGCTTCTCCTTGTCTGAACTCCAAGCTCGTGAATTTTTTCGAGGTGCACTGCCCGAATCATAAACAGCGACAGGATATGCAGGCATAAACGATGTGAAAAAAATGCATGGTTGGCGCGTGTATGCAACTATCAAATTTAAGAGACCATCATGAGCACAAGCTTAGAACTGTCGCCGGATGTGTTCAAGAATACCTTTTCAATAGGTACACAATAGTTAGAGGTAAGAAGACAACAGCCCTATCGAACGATTCGGCAACACAATATCATCCGTGTGCAATGCTGTGGAATGGGTAAGACATTCTATTCGCGTAGTACATTTATGCAGCCTACGGACATGAACAACATACCTACGTGAATGGGGAATGAGAAATGTTTGAACATCTGAATGTTGCTCATATAAAACACACCGCGCGATACTAATGGTCAACAACTCGAGTGTTCATCAAACAGCAACCGCAAAACCAATGCTTCCGTTCCTTTTACTATCAGATGCTCCAAAATTTAGGCATAGGTATGTAGAGTTCTCTCCCTTGAAGTATGAGCGTGGTTAAAACTCTCAACAAACAAAGAAAACGTACTGTTTCCGTTTAAGCTCAAGCTCGTTGATTTTGCGTTCAGAATCCTCATATGCGCGTTTGAGGATATCAAGCCCGATCTCTAGCTTCAGCTGCAACAGCCTCACTTCCGCCTTTCTTGCGCATTCCGTTGCTAACAACACCTTGTCGTTACAATCCATCGTTCGCTGCAAGTTCATGCAAAGCGTCCTGTTAATCTTCAATTCAAGCACTGAAATTGGTCTACAGTGAGATCTACGTCACTATTTCTTGGCACTCTATAGCTCTTTCAAGAGCGAAAATGCTTGCAATAACGAATGCAAGGACGAGTGGATCACCCGTACAGTTGTTCAAAAAGGTACAATTCAAGGAAACTGATACAATGCTAAATGCTTCTTTCGCTTTTTTCAGCAGTGAAATAAGTTTTCTGTGTCTGCCTTAATCTGAGTGAACGGGTGCAATAATCTGCTGCCAAAGCTTTGAAAAACAGATCTTTCGAAAAGTGAAGTGTAGCTAACTTGTGATGAACTCCATGAATTCAAACTGAATTCCGTCATAATGCAATTTACATTTAGTACTGACTATCACCAAATTTTCAGCTCGGAAATTCGAGTCAACTGATGAGTAATGAACGACTATTAGAGGTACGTGCTGTTATGACGGTGAAATAAGGCGCTTTGCAACGAGGAACAATCGAGGTTTAGAGATGGAAAAAAGTCAGGGGTAAATTAGATTTATGGATGGACAAAAGGAAGAAGGAATTTAGATTCTTCCCACCACTGCTACACTTTTGAGGGATGCATCGACTGTTCAAACTCGAGACACCTTTTGCGATGTTTCTCTCTTCCTACAAAAAAAACGGAATTCTTCGAAGTCCGGAAATGTAGTCTCATTCTTACACTACATCCATCATATATCCATCTACGTTACCGCTGTCACAGACTAAACCCAACTTGCTGCATTCTTTTCTGCTTAAATATTTCAACAGATCATAGGTGAAGTAAGACTGAAGAATGGTCCATACGGAACGGCGGAAATACTCACAGCTTTCAAAGCGCCCTTGAGACGTTCCAATTCAAGGTAACTCTCGCTAAGCTGCTTTTTGGTAGCTGCTAGATGTGCCTCTTCGGCCTTCGATTCCTCAATTGCTTTCTTTTCGGTCTCTTTGCTCAGAGGTAAGTCTTTGTGCAACTTTCCCAATTCACTAGCGCATTTCTTCTCCATATCACGTATCTTCTTCTTAAGAGAATCGACTCGTTCTTGTTGTTGCCGTCGATGCCGCACCTCCTTCCTGATAATTCACAACCATCTATTTTAAAAATTGCGTTAGACGCATGTTCAATTACGTAAACTAAACGCAATTCCAGATTGCTTCTTTCATTGCTCAGCCCCAATCACGCGTCAATTTATCTCGCATTCGCGCTTCCTTCTGAGCAAGTGCACAATGCGATTGCATATTGGACATCAACTTTCCATACCCCCCCCCCCCTCCACCCAAGTGATCTTAGCTGAGAGGAAACCCAGTTAGGTGTTTTCCCTACCAGTCGTCAGCTTGAGAAAAACCTAAAGCTCGAAACTTTCCCTTTGCCCGTATAAAACAATGAACATCTTTCTCATACGCGAACCGTTGTTCGGAGTAATGATAGTTAACAATTTCTAGAATGAATTTAAAGAATACCTCGCAAAGCCTCGAATTTGTTGGTATAAGTGTTGCAATTATTATCTCTTTAGACAGTTCTCAACTTTCAAGGCCAACGAAACAGTTGCCATACTTATGGATACTTACATCGAAATACAGACAGTTTTGAATACACTTCATTGCAAACGTTTTAGAGTAACAGCAAGTACAGAATCAAGAACCACATTACCTTCAAAACCAAAACATACAGCGAAAACGACTCCGCAGATAATTTTCAGCTCCAAACGACAAGAATCAAAAAAAAAAAAACTTGAACACAACTTCTAATGACTACTCCCTCTAGTTAATTAAACTTCTCCGATCGGAGTCACCAGCTTGTTATAGGAGCGAAGTGATAGAAGCTGATGATCTGCTGAATGCCATGGCAATCTTTCTGAATGTTACTCGAGCAGCTACACTGAACAAAGGGGTAAGATGAGAAAGCCGAAACCGCCATCTAGCATCTGCTTCGCCTCCAAACACAACCACGCTCCATCACCCTCTCTCTGCTCTACGATAAGAAATATGCATCTCGTGCGATAAGTACCTTCTTACTCATTATGCAAAACCTTATTCCTTATAAGAATATATCAAATGAAGTGAACCACAAGAATAAGCTGCACTTACATTTGCTGCTCAATATTTTTCTTCAGTTCATCACGTTCGTTGCTCACAACTCTTATTGTCTGAGCCAACTCCTCACAGCTACGCTCTTCAGCCTCAAGACGTTCCGTCCAACTGTCGCACTCACTGATGCTTCTGAACGATATGCACAACATATCGTGTCAATTCAACTCATATGCACACATCTTTCTTATTGAAAAATCGATAAATATTGCTAACAACACCGATCGAGGGATCCATCGACATGATCATACTCCTCTTGAGAAGGGAAAGCCACCCAAGAAGCGGTTGTAGATATAGCAGTTTGCATCGGCACACTTCTAGATGGCGCCATGCAAAGAACACGGTATAAAATAGTAATTCGAAAAAGTTCCTATTCAGAATAGCGTTATCAATATTTCACCACAGAGATGAAGAAGTTCAATTAAATGGTGAGATTGCCGCTCTTCCTGCTGAGGCTTTAACTCCTTTAATTCTTATTACCACTCCCCCTGACTGTTCAAACAAGCGGAAGGTTGTACTTTCTCATATTCTAATCCACGATAGCAGCCTACTTAACAAAAGCATACGACAAACAATTTAGTAAAAGTATTAAGCAGGTGAACTTTTGCTCAAAATAAATGACTGTTTATGAACATTCAAAACTGCCGGTGAATAATTTTGGTGCCTGGTCAACCAAGGAGATTCTTTGTTAGACACACCCCTTTACAATTGTTGACGCCATTCAGTTGGTTTACGGACTTTTTGATTGATGAGGACTCCTTCCTGGCAACATGTACATGCAAAATTAGGTTTCTGTTGAATATGACTCCTCACTGTTCATCGAAACCTCCGCGGGGAGCTTTCTTTTCTGCGAAATTCTCCAGAAAGCATTAGCAGCAATATGAAATATCGTCAAATTTGCAACCATATAAAAATCCCGTCATAAGCGAACGATGATATGTAACAACGAGTGTTTACTCTTGCAACAAAAACCTGTAGAGTGAAATACACTGAAACGAATGCGAAACCGAAACAAGAATGATTAAAGAAAATCACCAACAAATCATGTGTTCATCTCATACCAAACTTACTGAACGGGACTGTAACGTTGACGTAGAAAACAAATAGTAACACTAATTTCGAATATCAAGAACAGCAAACATCATCTAGTTAGACTGCTCAAGCCCCGTTATATAACTAACTGCATTGTCATGGCGCGGCACTTGACGCTGTTGCTCACCTCTCGCCAGTGATGTTAGGCTGGGACTAAACCTCAAAAAAGTGTTTTTTATCGGATCCCTGGGCCAGGTGAAAGCAGAAGACACAAATCATGATCCGCCTAACCAGGGGGCGACACATTTTCGTCAGGCTACAATCGTGTGAACATGAAAATTTTCGAAGACATTCAAAAATTTCGAATGAGTAATTCCGGCAAAGGAATATCCTTTATATATCGGCGATATGACCAGCAGATTGCTGCAAAAAGCGAAGGAATGCGGAAGCATTGAAAGGAATGGACAAATGAAACGGATCTGGCGATGATGCCCACATGGTCATAACGACAGATGGATAAACGAACCCGATTACAGTTGCGACTTAGTGTGCATAAGAGAACATTAAAAGAGAAGAACACTATACTCATTCGAGGGCCCACTAGCATCCATAATAGAAAAACGCATACTTGCTGACTGCCTTGTGGACAACTTCCAATTGCTTCACCAAATCTTCGTTCTCCTTCTTCTTTTTTTCAATTCGAATAGCCGCATAGTCGACATGCTCAATTATCCTTCAAAAATTCATACAAATCCAACTGCTAGGAACTAACTACTGGGTGAGACAGCAATGACTTGCCTATAAAAAGTGATCAGCTGCTACACTTAGCGATGCGCACTGTGGAATCTACAGAAAGCAACATAGCCGCTCATAAGAAAAAAAAAAACAATGCTAGAAGGAGTTCAAAAAGAGACGTTAGCTCCTGTTAAGCACCAGTGGAATCTAAAAGAGTGAAATTTGCTCTGAAAAGTCTAAAATATAACTGATGAAACAAAGCAATGTTGGCAACTATTAAAAATAAAAAACCGCAGTTAACAGCTGATCATTTGTAATAAGCCACTTTAAAAGAATTCTTGAGCAGTGAGTTGTTGACAGACCGATGTCGACTGTTAACAACCAAAATTCGGTTTGCTTCAATTTTACAATCAAATCAGATAAGGAACTAATGTTACCAAAATTGGTCTGATTTGTAAAACGAAACATAACACAAAAGCAAATACTACGACAACGAATGAAGACGTAAATAAACAAGCAAACAGTGCGTATGACAAGGCGCCTCAAACTAACTTCTTCACATCGGCAACTTCGATGACAACGCCTTTCTTCAGAGCAGAGCATATGATAGTCTCGGAAGGTGGTATTTCCTCAGGTGCACGAATAGCGCCAGAAATCTCCTTCAACCGCTCCTTGATGTCAGGATCCTCCAGACAACTGATTAGAACTTCTGACTTCGACCTATCGCCTTTTCTCGTCACTTCTTTTGCTCCCGGTACTGTAAAAGCCGCAATACAAAACTCTACGAACTCCAGCAGTGATTTGGCCGAGTTTTTACAGGTGCTCGGAATTCGCGTGAGGAATCACGTTCTGCTCAAACACCCTTAACGATGGATGAAAAGGGGAGCGAACTAATAAAATAAAAATTAACGAAAAAATAAACTAATAGTTTGAGCATAGTCGATAATCCGACCAAAGCAAAACGTAAGGTGCATCTGAACGTTGAGCTATACAACTAGGTGACCAGAATGTGAGACATTCAGCTACAACGGAACTCAATCATCGTGCCGGATTACTCAAACATGTGAAAGCCAGGGCCCGATGTTGGACGATTCAGTAGATTAGGGATCTGCTCGATTCGGTTTGTGAGTGGGTGGATAAGTCTGCACAAGCGATCAAGCCAGGCAACATATAACGCACTATTCTGCGTCTTCTTAGCATCGATAGGTATTGGTGCAACACGCAACACTCATCGACGCCTGTCCAGCCCACCATTACGATTTCATCCCTCAAATTCTGCAACACATACCGATCCTACCCAGTGAATGTTCTAATCTCGCATCGATTTTCAGACTTCGAACCGATAACATTTTACAAAAACTAAGGAATATAGGGAAATGACTGTTGCAGATGAAATCGAAGAAATTATATACGATGAAATCTGACTAGACTGAATAGAAAATTCATGTATTATAAAACAGCGCGAAAGCCCAGCAAAATACTTTTCGTGGCGCTTCAACAACATGACTATGAAAGCTTTTTTCATTATACTCTGGCATATAATAGCTCTCTACATTACTTTGGAAATAGGGTGCACAAGTTTTAATATAAGGAAGAGATTTGAAACGAAGATCGTTACATTCAATGAGTTCACCCGCAGCGTCGTGGAGAATTTGCAAAAGGATTTTTGTTTCGAGGGATGGGCAGGTGAAACAGCAAAGAATCTTTAGGCCATGCTAATTAAAGCCATAGTGTATTCGTGCATTTGAATTTTGAAAATTACTCTTCTTTCGTAAAAAAAACACAAACTTTTCAATACCATCTTCCTGATGCCTGTTTTTGCCCAGCTTTCTCTTCTCGTCAATTGCGAAATTGCGATTCTCCAGCCAAATGATTGGGGATAATTCGTCAAAGCATAGAAGGATGATAAGAGGCAAAACCGCTCTGAACCTACTGATAACAGGTAATGCGAGTAATAATCAAACCTTTTGCGGTCATCGTACTGCCGATGTCTTCAGCAAGTCTGCCCAAAGTTTTCTTGAGTTCATCCGATCTGCACCTTTCTTTCACTGTATCATATAAACCAAAGACGCTTCCAATGACTCCAGCGTGATCTTTTATGCTCCGCTTAAAAAAGATCAGTAATCAAAACCTTTCAAAATCTATCAGTGTGAAGCCAAACATTTCTAACGAAGTGAAACGAAATCCACTCGAACAAAGCAAGCGAGAGCACGCAAATTTTGTTATTTATGATAAAATACTGAACGAAATTCAAGTTTCAAGTAGCGTATTCACGATATGAGTTATAAATCTTTCAGCTGTCAACAATCTGGCACAATTTTTTCTTGATTACCATCGTCGAGGTGAACAACTCAAATTTGCTGTTAGAAAATAAATGAAGCCGAAGCGGAAGAATGGCAACCGTTTCGCACCGTCTTTTCGCCCCGTCGTTCCAACCCATTAAAAGTGCAATCTTGCAGGCAGTCTCAATCCTCATCCTTTGCGAGCAATTTATATTTTGCCGGGATATTTCAGGTACTGCAATGTTGGCTCAATGTGCAAATGGTCGCATATGATGCAAAATCAGTCTGCTAAAGTAAGAATATGTATGTGACTTGTCGTTAGCAACGCTGTCCGCTCAATGTTGTGCAACTAGATAAACACGTGCGATAGGTGAGAACACAGTGTGTTGAATAAAACGAAAAAATCTGAGAGGAAGTCCTAAAGGCAACAAGTTATATTCTTCTTCATCGCACTATGTTGGAAGAGAGAATGCAGCTTTGCAAAGATAAAGGTGACAACCCCAGCATGACTTTTTCACATATGTGAAGACATGTTGTTTCTGAGAACCATTGGTAAAACTGATCGAACGACCTGTCAAACAAAATAACACAACTTCACAATGGATGTGAGCATAAAATTGCTGGTAATAAAACGAATGCTTCATGCCATATCAAAATGAACATGACGAGGCAGCAGGCGGAAGAAATTCCTTCAGTGTTACCTAATGATGTGAAATAACGGAGCACATGTAATGCTCGTCCATTCATTTACAACAACGGCGAACGTGTCATACTTCATCCATTAGTATCAGTTCTAAACATCGCAAATACTTCTTAGATAACAGCTGAGAAGGATGTGCGGAAAAAAATTCCCACGACGCAAACGTTCAAATGTTCTATAACTGAAAAAATGTTCAAATGATGCAATTTCATTTTTCACCTTTTAAGTTTTTCAACTAACCTCATCATACATGGGGAACTCTCCCCTTACTGCATCTGCGATGGGAAGGAGTTTGCTATGAAACTCAAAATTAGCAGAAAATGACTTGCAACAACGCAATTGCCAAAGTTAAGTAAAAAGCTCTTTGGAATTTATAAGTGAAAAACTGAGGATTAATTTTGAGAAAGAAATGAAAATTAAGACGCTGATGTTACGAACATTGAAGAAACATTATAAAAAGCCACCTGAAAATGCAAGATTTATCAACACCTTTTTGGCAATGAAGGACATTCCCATACCGCATCACTCTAAGTTTAACGGCTGCTGCCCTTGCTAGTAAAGTGAAATTCCGTTACGCTTTTGACGGGAGTTTAGTAGTACATAACATAACAAGCGATCCGCGAATCTTAGCTCAAACCAACGACGGAGAGGGTGATGCACGAATCCAATAAATTCCTTACCTCAACAGAGCTAGCAAAAGCGGCCATTTTTTGCATCATTGCTTCGTGCTCTTCTAAATGTCTACGCACCACCACTTCACATTGTTCTGTTTCAGGACACTGTAGACATCCAGTTGCAACTGGCAAACACTCTGCAAGTCATACGAAATTAAACTTCAACGACAAATCTGTACGGTTAATATGAATGAAAAAACTTTAAACTGAAACTTTTACGGCACGATCATGCGAATTCTCAATGTTCTCACATGGAATCGTCCAATAACAGTGCTGCGTCAGGCGCGTTCACCATACGCAAAAGCAATTTCCGTACGTACTGACTCCCCTCAGAGCAAGCAGTAAGGGTTTCATATGATCGCTGCACAAAAATATCGAGCTCTTTGCGAGATCATGGATTTCCCAGTTCAGACAGTGATATTACGCTCTGAAATTCTTCACCAAATTTTATCTGGCAGGCAAGACAGCGGTAATGAAAAGTGAGAGGAAACAATCACTGCAGCCATATCATTGCTAGACACCCTCAAAAGAAGTCAAATAAACGTGCACCATTTTATTAAAAACAGAAGTTTTCATACAAACGGTTGCAATGTAGGGCACATCGCAAGTGAGACAATGCCAATAGCAGATTCGCCGCAAGATGTTCTCAGCATGCTCATTTGTTTATCTTATCACAAACTTACAATGGCGATATCGATATAACACTAATCGAACTCTCCCCTTCATAAAAATATCAAATTCAACACAACAGATGTGGGCTTGCAGATTCAGGCTTAGGTAGCATCTCAAGTATGAAAATATCACTGCGTTCCACGCCGAATTCGCAGTGCCCACCCCTCTCCTTCAGTTGCAAATCAAATAAAACCAGTTGGACTCGAATCGGCATTGTTGACAGATCACTTTTAATGCTCCCTCAGTGTTAAACGATTATTTTTGAACGACACTGAAGTAAAATGATAGAAATTCTTTTGAAAGAAATACATTCTTCCTCACATAACCTTTCACTTCGATGAGGACGTTTCCCCCTAAATAGTCGAAGGTCAAAAGCAGTTATGGAATGTAATGTGATCGATACTCGGAAGAATGTAACACGTGGAACATAGAATGTAACACAACCTCACATCGAATACCCGGAAGACAAGTGGGCATCTCCAATCCCAATCGCCTTTTTCATACCATCTGGCAAAGGTCTTCTATGAGCCCTACTATGAACGACAAGAACAATTTCGACGTTTGAATGCATCGCACAGGCAAAAACTACCTTTTCATGCCCCCGATGCTACCAAGAGTCCTAAATTGCCCTCCCCTTCTCAAAAAATCAAATTGAGTCCAAAACTAAGCTAACGCGAGCAAAAAGTAATTGTAACTCAGAACTTAATGCTGGGAAGTTTGCCAAAGTGAGTCATCAGACTTTGTAGGGACGTTACAAATGAATGAAAAGTACATTCGCTAAACATTCCTCATGGCCCCTTGTTACGTCTTCGACGAGTGCACCTGCTTGTTGATGTTTTCGGTGAGTGCAGCTGCTCGTTATATCCTCGAAGCATTACTACTATTTGCAGGCAACGAATCAGGTTGTTCGCTGTTGCCAATACAATACGCCCCTACCATCGGAAAGTTCACTTTCACGTGCAGTAAGTCAGCAAATTAGCGCACAGCAGAAGAAAGGAATCAGCAATGGGAAAGGCATAAGCATATTGAAATGACGAACAATTTTGAAACGCACATCAATGGTCACCCATCTGCATCTTCTCTCAAACGGCAATCATGCTCCCTAACTTAACTTCACTTTCTCAAGCACTCACGGTGCTTCACGCACATTCAAACTGGGCACGATGTGCGGCAGTTCTTTGGCTCTATCTAAGAGCAGGTAGAGGGGCAAACAAAAACCCAAAGAGTTCCTTCCCTTCCTCTCTATGCGTTTGTGAGTGATCACTGACTAATCACATATGCAATGAACCACTTTTTGAATGTCTCCTCAATTCGCCGTCACGACAAGCGAATTTGCATATATGACAATAATTCCACTAGTCAAGCACTCACTTAACTACCTCACCAACCAAATTTGCATATATGAAGATTTATCTTAAGCCTTCGTTAGAATTACTCATCTTTGACGAGCGTCAATGAAATGATACGAAAAAAGAACGGTTCAACATCTCAAAATCTTTCCACTCCACTAAAACATACGAACTCAAAGACTTCAAAGAACAAAAAACAAAACGTGCAGTGACGTGTGACATTAATCAAATGTTCTTTAAAAAATACAAACTATGATGGAATATGTAAGATTGAAAGCAAAAATGTGCTGAAAAACAAAACCCAGTGAAAATGTAAAGTGTAGTATGAGCAATCGACGAGATCAAATCTAACTAAGACTGACCAACTGTTTGACATGAATAGTCCATTGTAGAGGGTGGGTGCGAATGTTGACTCTCACAGTTACCGCATAATGTGCCAGTTTGCTCTTCTGATGTGACAGCTCGTTTGTCAGCAAACTTCCCTAGCAAACGCTTCTCCAAGGTAATTGAATTGTGGGTTCGCTCTGGCTGAAATTTTGCTGCGTATATCTTTGAATGCCATGAATATTTCAATGTCTCTTCAAAAAATTGCCTCCAACCTATTTCATGTCAAAAAAGATTCAGACGAGGTACAGTGTTTGGTAACTTTGACGAGATCACTATTCGGTATGATGTAATTCACACTATACTTCTTTAGGCAGCTAAAAACGGTGAATTATTCCTATGAATGAATGGTGAACGCTAGATACCCACTGCCACCCACAAATTCATGACATATTTTGAATCGGTATATTT
Source organism: Baylisascaris schroederi (assembly GCA_006503575.1). NCBI lineage: Eukaryota > Metazoa > Nematoda > Chromadorea > Rhabditida > Ascarididae > Baylisascaris > Baylisascaris schroederi. Next base: position 68,491 of record QEWY01002080.1, on the reverse strand, counting down.
GCTAATGGAACGAAGAATTTGTTCACCCGAATTCTTTGTTCGTTCGGAGTGGTCCCTCAATTCCTCACTATCTTGTCTCCAGAAAATTGGGTTGTCATTGCGCCATTTTGTGATATGACAGATGGTATTGGAGAAATAAAAAAACCACTACAGATATACAACGAAAATCAACTAAAAACAACGTTCAATGATACATGATCGAAATTTAAGACAAACGTTGGATGCTAAACGGCCGCTTGGCGGTTGCGAATGTTCCGATAGAAGTATGGCTGCTTTCATTCCCACTGTCAGCTTCCTCGAGTTCCCTGCGTCACCAAGTTTGGTGGCATCAATATTCTTGTTCCGTTCGAGTGCATTCGAATCTCCGTCGTTGCAACCTGAGAGCGGCGTCCTTACCTGATGACACATCGAATCGTGGAATGATCTTCTTATTCTGCAATATCATAGAGGAATTATTTCTCGCGTAATAACTCGACACACCCCAAATAATGCGATTAGATAGGGCATGAAATTGCTCCACCTTGCTGCACCAATTTTCATACTCCCTTCATCTGCACTGTTTTGCAGCATTAACTACCCTCACCTTCACGGCAACCGACCCAATGCAGTCACTGAGCTCTCCTACACAAGATGTGTGTGAAGGTCTTACAATATATGGCAAATGTAAGGCTCCAATGCAAATGGGGGAAAAGAAGGAGGGAAGAAACAGCTTAGCTTCGTGAGTGATGAAACGGGAAAAACTCGAGACGCAAATGACGTAAAGAAAATTTGAAAAGTGAGGGTAAAATGGTATAAAGCATGGACTTTAACATGACCGTCTCATACAGTTCGGTCACTAATAAAAAAACAGCGAACCAATTCCGTCTCGACTGCATTTGTGGATCAAAATCAAGTGGCAAACTCGCTTCTAAAATGATCTGGTCTATCCTCATAAAAGTTTGCTTACGAAACAAATCGACACCACTAAAATACACTTATGATAGAACATCTGCATATCAAACGAACATCTCTATGCGATCAAAGCAAATGAGGTTCTACTTTAGTGCCACTGCGAGAGTGTCTGTTTTTGCTTGGAACTGCAGGAACAAACTTTTAGTAGTATATCATATGGCATCATAAAACATGCTCAGCAAAACAGAACAGAACCTCATCGACTCGCTTTTACTTAGCTCCCTCAGCTTTACTTCTTGCAGGGTCGTGCCGCAACACCTGAAGCTCGGATGTTTCGAATGCTTTGCACCCTCCGGCAGCACCGAGATCGCTCGCTTTAACGCATTGCGATCCACAACATTCCCTCCAACTTGAGCACCTAAAAAAGCATTACATATTAATGGTGAAGCATTAAAGCGATTTAATGTGTAATGTTGGAGCATTACACATGAAACCCCGCTAAGAACGTTTCGTGGAATTTTCACATGCTTTTCACATCAATTTGTAGCACATGTTATGGCGACTCATATGCACGAACATGCATCAAGGGATTCAAATAGAATTTAGATTGCGAGAAGCTTTCAAAGGAAAAAATACTCGCAATCTGTAACCACTTTGCTTTCTGAATGAGAATGCCTGCCATCTTGCTACCGAAGATCATCGAACCAGCATATATAAAAGCAACAATCATTGTAGCTGTGGAATGTAACAACTGACAAGCCAGATGAATATTGGTACATTATTATATTACGTTGCAAAAGATCCCCTCTCTACGTCCACGCTACGTCTTTTGAACGATCACTAAGCTCGTATGAGGAATAAGCGCATATCAAAGCACATGTTCTGATTCACCAATAATCCTCTTCATCCAACAAGCACTGGCTTGTTACCTTCACCAGTTGTCTGTAAAGTGGCAGCATTAAGTGATTTAAAGATTCGAACATCTATGATTTTTTCCCCATCTAAATGATCATGATTTGCTATGATCAACTCTGGTCAGGCTGTTCAAAAAGCTGAGGCATTTCTGTTGCAGAAAACGCAAGGCGAATGCCCCAGCTTCTGCCATCATAATGCTCCAGTTTATTCCTCGAATTATTTATCACATCATGAAAAATGATACTTTTTTCAATTGCCTCGATTCTTTCCTTCAACTTCGCGTCGATTAGTTTATGCCTTTGCAGATGCAGTGCTTCATTGAAACAGCATACACGATTATTCTTGCAGAAATTCACTGCAGCAGCATTCATCTCGATCGCCTTGTCAATCAGCCCTCTCTCATATTGCATCTCCGCTATTGTCATATAATCCTTCACCTTCTTTTTCAGCTGATCCGGTGGTCTACAACGTTATAACCACAATGCTTCAATAATTTTACGGCCAGAATCATATTCAACAATGTATCTAACATATGAAGTATCATATTTTCCATCTGACCATCGTCCTCCTCTAATTTCAAGCATATTTGTTTCTAGATCAAAGATTTTTTTCCGCAATGCACGCAACAATGATATGTACATTCGCGTTTCAGTCTAATATATTAGGAGGCTGCGGATAAATTGAAAACAATAACAGACTTTTCAATGTCAAATTTTCGTGGAAAAAAACGAAAAATTGCACTTGTTTTCAAGCACGAAACTGATCCTGAGCGCACCTGATAAGCTGTAGAAATAAACCAGTTTACAAAACCCACTGAGCTTCACGTCCGCCTATTTTAGTGAAGAGTGATAGACATTTGGATATAGTTGGACAAAAATAAATAACTGGAGAGTATGGGAGCCACATTCAATGGGCACAGCTTTTATGATCCCCAGCCGCAACCACTGATGCATACAGATACAACCCACGCAAGAAGCAGAATAGAGACACATGTATAACGACGTCATCACAATGTTCTTTAGCGACGTTGAGCATAAGACAAAGAACAATAAAAAACTGCACCCACAATAGCACTCCACCCTCACGATTGTATGTGTTTCCATTGAAGACATTTAGGATAAAACAGTGTCAATTGGTTTCCCATTCTACAACTCTATGATTTATCACTCCGGAAAAGAAAGAGATGCGAGGAACGTCGGCGATTAGATAACGAGGTCCATAAAAGATCCATTTTCACATGTCCGAAACATAGAACAAACAATTACTTCTTTCTTTTCCAAAAACGAAAACTACTTACAGGTTCTTCGGCAGTTCAACCTTTACCAATGCTTCTAGTATGACCACACCGTTCTTGATATACCCACTGCTCTCGTCCATGATCTCCTGGAAAACAATCGTATATAAGCCGGATTGAAAAACAACCATAAGGACAATAAGAACAAGCCAGACTTAGCAGAAATTTTGTCTGTCATGCTTGTCTTTCCGTTAACGCAGTGGTGCAGCGGAAATTCTATGGATTCCCAAGCGGACGACTTTATAATATGAGCATGAAAATTTGGGTTCTGTCGGATATGATATTGTATGCAGGCCAGCAAAACAGCAAACTCACAGAGGCAGAAGAACGAATAACTACTTAATAAACGAATCTTCCTCCCTCATGAAAATCTTTCACATTTTGAGCAATTACAGGGCTCAAATAAACAGCTCTGTCCACGTTTAATTTTATATGCAATCGATCGGAAGATATTTGCTCCAGATGTCGTGTACAACAAGAAAAACACAACGTTCTTATCGCTGAACGGAATTCACAAAGCCGTCAAACTTCTGCAGAAATGAACGCAACATCCATCTTGCAATAAGAAACATCTGTTAAAGTAACATCTATGCGTGAGTGCAAGCGTTGCAACTGAGACTATAACTGCAACAAAAGAACACCACATGAGTGCTGAAAGCTCAGTTAAGAAGGAATTACTAAGTGAAAACAGCAGTGATAGTAATGTGCTGTACATTTCATGATAAACGTGCTCACTTCTTTTCTTTGCACGCATAGTGAAGAGTACATCATAGAAACTCTGATAAGCTTACATCCCACGTCGCATAATGTGAATATCCCCAATCATTTTCTTTCGCTGTATAAACGTGGTCGATTGTTCTAACAAAATCCTCAACATCTTTCTTCTGTGACTTCAGGCGAAGCTCAGCAGATGCCTTGCAAGACCATGTTCTGCAACGATAATCCTTCTAGAAAAGTTACTTCCCAACAAGCAGGGCAGATGTCTACCCAAAAGTTCACTGACAACCATAAACGCAGCTCATTATATGATGATGCTTGATACAAGCAAAAACTGAAAGAAACAAACAAAGAGGAATGATGGTAAAGGGTAATAGTTTATTTGCAGTGTGTGCCTGTCCAAAGAAGTACAACTGTTCACTTCTCTGGACACTCCTTTCAAAAAATACGGATTGCATTGTGGTCGACATGACGCCAAAATGCCCTCATATTATAGACCATTTAAACGCAAGAAAAGAATCCTTTCCGAGCTTTTGTTAGACGAAGAAGTTTCTTCCTGCACGCCTTGCAATAAAAAGCCGCAAACTCAATTCATTTGCCTGTTTCAGTTCATTAAGAGAACGTGAAGAGGAGGAAGCAGCACAATTTCACATATATTTACCTTCGCCTTCCTCGACAGCACAAATGAATAACATAACATGAGAGTTTTGGATGCAATTACCGCGTGGCACGCAAGTAGTCATAGACGGTATAATAATGTACTGCACATGAACATACAATCCTGTAGGCAAATGTTTTGCTACTTAAGTGAAATAGTCTCTTATGGACAGAACGGTGATTACGCCTTTTAATGATCCTCGTGCAGCAAGCATATGAAGGAAAAGATTGCCACATAGGCCTGAGAGGTTACATCTCACGTGTGAAGAACTTTGAAACAAAAAAGGCAGTTGCCCAACCCTTAGACTGATCGCCATCCATGTGAACAGGTGATATAACAGGAAGGTTCCCTTGGGTCGATGCTACGAAACAATGGAAGCCATCATCCACAAACTCATCTTTCTTTTCGAACGATTGTAAAGATGTAAATGATTGTCAGTAGCTGCACTTTCAAGAAGGCAAACCTTTGCAAATTAGAATCCCACCAAGAACGAAAGCCGTCACTCTTTCCCGTCCTTCTCTACTGAGAGACGCTATTAATTTGTAAGAAAGAGGTGAAACAAAGCTACGAAGTAAATTCCAAAGAAGGATCAGCACAGCAATCTGCCCCTCCCCTCGTTAAAACCATCAGGAACGTGAAATCCTTTGGTGCACTCAACTCTCAACTCATTCGAAGCTTCCAGCGTAACATCCCGATGTTGTAAGTTTGAAATTAAACTGCTGATAGCCCAATACGCACAAATGACAATGATTCTTCCGCCATGCAATTCCTTTTCCTCTCAGGAAACCTGCCAGGAAGATTTTCTAGGGAAACAGCTAATATCTCCAAAGGAGTAACGTCGCTTCTAAGAGATTTTGCGAAATATTAATGTTATGGGCGCGCTGGTCTACATTACCGCAAAAACAATAAAAATATATATTGATGAAAAAGGTGGCAATATATAAGTTATAAAAGAGTTAACCACGACACGAATGATGAACAAGAATTCTAAAGCTGCTCCAAAAAAAAACTACAACAATGAAAACGACACTTGCTCTATCACTGTCACGAAAATAATTTCGTTATTTCTGGCAACAACTTGACCTTTCTAAACCTGCAATAGAAATGAAGAACTCACTCGGAATACGAATGCTTGCAACACTCGACAAAAAACCCCAAGCATTTCGCTGAGGCCCTTTTCCCTCCAGACGTCATCTTCGGCATCGCCATTATTCGCCTGCAAATTCATTAGGCAAATTCAAGCAATCGAGACCTCAGCTACCAACGTTTGACCAAGAATGCCCTAGTCGAAAATTTCTGTCTGCCTCTCTCAGTTCACTTCTGAAATTGGGTAACTCAGTCATAGAATGGAGATTTTCCAATGTTTCAAAAAACTACAAAAACTTTCGGATCGCCTCATCGCTTAGTTAGCAACCAAATCAGACGTTCAAAGGTGACAGCCAACGCTGATTCCCAATTCAGTGCACCTCTCCATCTTTTCGAGAACTCACATGATTTCATCGACTAATAGCAAGAGAAGTACAAAGATATTCGAGAACTTACCATGAGAAGCCGCTTATCTCCTCACATGGCCCTTTGATAGGCTTGTTGAGAAAGATGAAATCGGCTAACGTCAGTGACAATAGACCCTCGCAATACGGCTCGGTTACCATATTTACTTTTACTTTCTCCGTGGCATCAGAGACTGAAAAGAACAATTTAATATGCAAGCAGTAAGCTAATTCTTTTCGAGTGTATCTTAAGATATAATCAATCGTCCCAAATTGATGTTTCTTGTCCTTCAATCCAATTAGCAACGCTTAAATCCTGTTACGAATAAATATCATCTATTATCGCATCCGCTCAAAGGAATGAAAGGTTGGGTCACGGGGACCCAAATGAGACTTGCTCAATATTGCGTCTAGACCAAAGAAACATCTATCAACAAATGAACAATAACAAATTGGCTTGAAACAAAACAACAAGTAGACTTGATTTCATCGTAAATGCTAAAATCTTTGATATAACTTTCAATATTATTCGACTGCATCGCCAACTATGCTAAGACGAGCATTAGGCTTGACGGCCATGCCATTCTACTAATCGACAACGAATATCACCGGTGTCTGTGAGCGCATATATGAAGAGTGTATCATGAATCTAGCACGGCACATGTTATTTCTACGCATTTGCACAATCGCGTTGACATGTCTCCATTTGTGTCTGTCCGTATGTCCGATCCGGTGACCCCTAACATGAGGACAAATAAAGTTGGAGTTGCGGTAACATATGTCATAAAGTGAACCACTACAGCAATTTGCATGTCGATGCATCGACTTTCAAGGTTATGGAATTGGATGAACAGTGCGGTCAATCTTGCTGCACTTCAGAAGAGTTCTGTTGACAAATGCAATCCTTCGTCGAAGGTTCTTACTCTTGGTGATTTTCATCTACACATATATCGCTGCTAGCGCGTCCCTATTATTTTCGATAATTTATGATATCATTTGGTTTAATGAGTGCTTACGGAGAAGCGCATTTCCTTTTAGCTCTTCTATTACGCTTCGCATTTTTTTCTTTGCAAAATCTAATGCACCAGCAGAATTATATAAATGGTTAAACATGTGATAATCCATTTTAAAACGAAACATATCGGTTGAACAAATTCACTTCCAGCAGAATCCTGTGTTGAGCCGCGCCCGATGGAGCTCTCGGAAACTTATTTGTAACTCTCGTGGCTCTTCAAGTGTGGGAATGTTAAGGGCGGCAAGTTGACTCAAGCAAGACTGCATACGGTGTCGTTCATACCTATTCTCTCACTCCAGCAGATTTTGCAGCTCTAGGTTGAAACTACCGGATCTAAAGGCAAACAAATATCCATATGCATATGCAGGCTGCGTCACCGTATTTCTCTCTAGAAAAAAATTGCACAATGCATAAAAATGCACTGACTTCTAAAAGGGATTGCAAGTTGATGCAAAAACGCAGCAAAATGAAATACAGGCTCCCTCAACACCAAAAAACCAAAGATTTAGTTTATAAGCCGTAAAGAATGAGGACACAAAATAATTGGAACCTCAAAGTTTACTGCAAAATAAGTCGACTGCGATCGTAAAATGGAAAACGGCATGGAAAATTAACATAGAAAGAAGCGTGCATGACAATATTGGCTATATTGGCGATATTCGCAACGGAAAACTGCCCACAATAGCGGCCTCCGATATTCTCATAGGAAAAGGAAGGAGGCAGAGAGATATGAAATATTAATACATTATGTCACCTTGATCGTCTTAAACCTCTTGCTTTGCATCTTTCCTGATAATATCCTACGAGCAAACGTTCAAGTTGACTCCCAACAACGATTCCTATTTTTGTAATACATTGCATTGCTGCATTCTTGAACAGGAATGCAGTCAACCAAATATGAAGTTACGTGCAGATCGGCCAGTTCCTCTGATTTTCACTTCAATTTATCACAGTCACCTGGTCGTTTGCATAAACTTTGCACTAAAGTTCATTCCCGCATGCAGTCGAATGATGCAGTCATTCTCGCATTAAAGCATCCAATCTTGCGCTACGAAAAATACGCCACGTGCCTTCATCCGATGTTACCATCATGGTCTATTGATGGAAAGAAAAGGCTTTTTGCAATAGTTGCAAGATTTCCAGAAAGTAAGCATTATCGCTTCCGATCAGAAAACAAACAAGAGAAAATATAAGGGTCAAACAAAACCTTTATTATCAGGGTCTGGTTGCTGTGATGAAACAATACAAGGCCGCTGATTACCGCCGTCCGTTTGACAGCCAACGCTCACTTTTTGATTCCTGTAAACGCATAACTCTCATTATGGCGGATTGCTTTAGATTGGCTGAAATATCATGGGCAGGATAAGTGCGGCATCAATTGGTGCTTACAACAAAACCAAACTTTACATCACACTTAAAGTGTTAAGGTCATGGGAGGACTGAGCTTGGAGTTTTCACTTAAGGATGACACCAAAAAGGCTAATCACACCCAGGGGGCAAAAGAAGACCTTCACGGAAATGGAACATTGGGAAACGTTTCATTTTACTATGAAACCCCTCTTATATTGTTCACGCTATTGCGCTCCCTTGTGTTCACATGAAACTGCAGTTAGCTAGCAATTTTTGAAAATTTGCGCAGTTGGCATACCATTGCATTGGAACATAGCTTGTTTGCTAATGGCAACCTGGCTCAAGTGCTAAGGGCATATCTGCGGCAGATATGGTGATATGCCTGCTTCGACATACCTACCAACCGACTGTTTAAAACTTCGCACAAACGAATGAATTAAATCAACGGTAATTCGAGTGATGACTATGGGGTTATTGTATTATATCGCAAAAAGCGAACTGCGAAGATTAAAAAAGACGTGCAGAGGGCGCGCAGCATTCGTGATCTTCTTTTGCTAGAAAAGTGATGAGAGATGCAAACAACGACGAATGTCAGGCGTCGCACAGGAGACAAAGCCATGAATGCTGCCAGCTCGACCAAAGAGGAATCCATATCCTCATACTCTTCGTGGGATCTGCAGTACCTATGCAGCAATGCCGACTGTCACAAGAAGCTAAGCAAAGTGGATATTCGGACTAATGACTAGTCGATCATCACAATGGTAGCAAACTTGCAGTTGCAACAGTCTTCATGCTAACACCTCGTCTTTCATTAGCGTCATTGGAATCCGTGCGAATCTAACTTCTCAACGATAACTTTGGCGGAAGAACCTCGACACGGTCTCACTCATCAAAAATTATCGTCGTTACTTCTGGAGCATTTTTTCTATGCGTGAGTAATCAGAACGCTTCAAAGCTCTCAATTTACCATCACAGCATATCAGAAGCCACTACCCTTCCCCGGATGATGACGGGACCATCGAATAGAATTCTGATACCCACAGCGTCCTTCGCAACAGCATTGATTTGTACCTTAAGCTTTACTCACGCCTTACTGCGGTGAAGTGTGATAGAGGTTATGAACAGCTCAAAGTAGTAGAATATGATACAGCCCAACCACATTCGGTACTTCTTCTTTTAATTCCAATAACAGCTTGATGCTTCGTCCACCTTTTTGCGTGCGAATGTCTTTGCGAAATATCAATATTGAGCTCCGGTTTTCGCTCCCATGTCCCGGTCCTCTTTGTGCTTTCAGATTACCTCCACTATATACCGAACTCCTTTTTTGCAATAAACTGCTGTTCCAATAGTAGCGTTTTTTCTTTACGATGCCTCTTACAATAACATGCGGGAAACATTTTCCTTCAGCGTTTCCCATTCGAACATACTACTTGACGCTGCCTGTTCATGTTTGCGTGACTCTGTCAAAAATTTTCCACTTGCGAAGGCAAATCTGCACTCCCAGCATCCCTCACAGAGATGAAAAGGCTCACAGATGCCCTCACAGAGGGAAAGTGAAAGGGGGTAAGGAAATTGCTCTAGGAAAATTCCCTACAAAACTACCCTTATGTAAGTATCGAGAAGGCAACGGGTAACGGCGAATTTCAAACACTAGCGAACACCTTATGATCTCCTACACCGATTATGATCGGGCACAAAACCTAATGTTTGCTGATGCGCACATCAAACGCATAAACACATAAGTCGCACCTGCACAAAACATGTGCATAAATATGAACACATATCCATGTAAATTTACCACACACATAAAGCAGGCATACAGAACGTATTTGCGCCATAGCTGCATTACAAGCAAACGCACACACCACACAGATGTGGCTACTGCGTTCACAAAGCGCGTACGTAAGGCAAAACACACCGTGAACGATCAGCTCCGCCATTAACTTATAATATGAACTGAGTAAGCTTCAGTTCAGATAAGGTGAACAGATTTGCCAGTCGAAAATACAGATGAAGAAAAGATAATAAGGTGGGGAATGAGAATATTTCACGTTGTAACGTATAAAATTTATTAGAAGTAACAATAATCGGATACGGTGCCTACTCGTCTGCGTACTACTATCGGACAGACTCATATCTGCAGCACACGCACCATACGCACACATATGTCACAGCAGCACACACGCATACATCATACAAACAGAACGTATACACTCGCCTTAGACACCTCCTCCCCACCTCTCCCCATCCCCCTCCCCCCACAAAAAACACAACAATACACCTAAGTTTATCACCCTTTCGGTTTTATGAAAATTGATATAAACAGATTTACAAAAACACAAATATACACATGCACATTGCCAGTCTGAGAAACATACACATGCAGGCTGCCACATTTGCATCAACTTGTCGGAGGCGAACAGAATTAACTAGTGTTATAATCTTAAGTAACATCAGCAAGTAAGAAGTACGTGCCATAGGCATATTTCCTATTCCCCTAGCTCATTCAACTATTCCCTTCCCTCTTCTCTTCTCCTGCTTAAACTGATTTTGGTTGTGCATTAGCTAACAACTCGACAGCAATCACAACCACCTTACCGCTCACTGCCAGCAAAACGACAAATCTGCTGCAGTGCATAGAAAATCCATCCCACAGAGCATAAGAAGAATGTATCATTCAAATATGTGTATGAGTTGGCAACTAATATGCCTATTTTCACTCGTCGCAGAAGCATTCTACAACGAACGAGTGCAAAAATCATCTTCTAAGCGTCAATATGTTAATTTTTTTTTCATGAATAGAACTGCATCCACCAAGTACAGATTGATAATTGTTGAGGTTCTTTGAAAGACGACAAAGGAGCAGATGCCATTTTGTTGTTGATGCTCAAACAATCAGCTCAAACAAATGAGTCCCATCACACTGACGTATTTCGTTGCGTTTGTGTTGGTCTCAGAAGGCGTTCTTATGCAATTTTTCCTCGCAACATAGAATCCGTTCCGTCCAAAACACGAAATCCTAACTACATACACATGTAGGGTGTATGCACCTTAAGAAGCATTCGAAAAGCGAAAGAAAAATGCACTTCAAATATGAACAAAATCCAAACATTATCCCACTCTACAAATCAAGAAGGGTTAATGAAAGAAAATATGTGAATCGCTAATATGGCGCAATTTGCAGATGCAAACAGAAGCAGGTGAACATCAAACATATTCGTGATCAAGTCCTTCTCGTTAGGGAAGCAACCTATGGTTCATCTTATAAGGGGAGAAGGTATCGCGCAGGGTGGCCGAAGGGTGACACATGGCATCGAGAGGTGGGATTGAGAGGGGTTGTAGAAAAAAACGCCTTAGGGATGTGGGATGGAGAATGGCGGTCAAAAGACAAAAAATGCCTCGATACTTCCCCTATGTTGTTCTCCGAACCACAATCCGCTTTCTTCACCACCAAATAATATCGCTGGCATCAGCCAAAATAGATCTCCGCTTTGAGTACAGCGTCTTTCGACATTATTCACGCTACTTACTCAAACAGCTAGCGCAATCAACTCGAACATCCATTTTTAAATTAGGTGACAACACTGAGAAATTGGTTTCATATAAACGAACAGTTGTGTGATGCTATCACTGTTCAGTGAAAAGGAGGAGGTGAGTCGTAAAGTGACCACACAATTCCCGATCATCGCAGCCAGCTCACCTCTACCCATTACTCAGGTGGTGCTCTTAGGGGTATTTGGAGTATGATGATCAAAGCAGAAAATAAAGTGCAGTATTTATTTAAGCATAGAGTGAGACGAGATGGATGCAGACACATCGTTGGGTAATAGCCGATAGGGCGGATTAAATAAAGTGGGCAAGTTCAACGGAAGTTCGATATTTTCATGACTTTAATTAGCAGGTGACTTTTCTTCTTTACTGCTATCTCTCCCCACTGCCCCCTCCCTCCCCCCACCTCTTTTGTGGTTAGCCACTGCAATATCGGTTTGGAATTTTGCATCTGGCCACTTAGGAATGCGGTTCCTGGGAAGTTAATTGGATGATTCGTTTTCACACACAAAGAGATGCCTTAGAGCTCTGCCGTGACCAGCTTTTACGAATAGCTCATGTACTAAGTGATACGCTTGTTCGCCGTATTGTTGAGATAATAACAAACTCTTTTCCAAGAGGATGGTTCAATCGACTCGAATGGATGCATCTTTTCAGTCACTGACGCAACCCTCCACGGAGAGTCCCCATGGCAGATACCATCAGCCTGTTGTCAAAGTTGTTCGTTTTCGCACGTGTTGTCACTGTGGCCGACAAACCAAAAGCAATTCGAGAAAAAACACTAAACGCACTACCCACATCAAACATCTGTCGAGTAACCCAGTTACTGAAAGCTACACAGACCTCTCGGTGCCAGAATGAAAGGCCCAGTCTGTCATCAATATGGAGTTCAACATTCCCAGCGACTATTCTGCATCAAAAGCCACTCCTATTCTATGGCAACACTTCATCCCCCTATGCACCTCCACAGCAAAAAGGAAAACACCTTCCAAAGGCGTCGACTCCAGTAAGTCAGACTTCAGCGGATTATATCTCCTAAAAGTTTGTGGTGGAGGTAATATTTGAAACAAACAGGAAAACATTGGTATGTGGTGAAGAGGTTCAAAAGCGTAATAAAAAGTGGATGGATCTGTAGTGAATGAGTTTAACGTTTTTTAAACCTCTGGAAAACAATATTAGAAATGTGCAGAGGCAGTAAGATTGAAACTATTGCATGTACAGTTGAAAAACTGAGAAGATTAGTGAAAAATTATTGGGTTTGCATTGAAGCAGATAAAAAGAGCATTAAAAACACCGTCGAAGGAGCAGTCAACGATATAAAAATTTGAAAAAAGTGGGAAGAACCTAACTATCGAAGCATAACTGAAATGAAGTGTAATTTATGTTTTCAAATGGTAATGTAGGAAAGACTAGACATCCGGAATATTTTCAACGATACTTCGCGATGCATTAAAGTACAGTTGCAAAGCAATCGAAGTATTTGCTTGTGGAGTTTTATTTGCAATAAAAACATACAATTCCGATATCTAAACTTCAACAATCATTTTAAAAAAAAGAGTGAAGGACCCCCCCTGCTCGCAGCAACCAGGATTCAAAATGATCGAATTTAGCCGGTAACCACCGTGCCGGAGATCAAACGAATTTGAAATCCCTGATTCAGGTTTATCGATTCAAAACTTTCAACCACCATCCTGCAACGTTCGCCAAGCACACACTGGCGGTGGCTGGGTCAACCAGTAAAAGCTGCCACGCTGTGGGCGTCACCATAAGCGCAGGCAAAGGATAGAGACAGTGAGGGACCCCGCGTCTTCGGCGAGCGAGGCGGTATTGGTAATTTAGTAATTAAATGGTGACAATAAAGATGCGAAAAGCAATATCAACGTCACTATTGGCACAACGCTGTCGAAACAAAGGAGCGCAATGAACAAACAGGAATAGTTTCCCGTCGAGGCAAATTTTATCATCATTTCACACATCAGATTGCTTTAAGGCTGCCAATATACGTGATCTAAAATATGACGAGCCATTAATTCAAGAGTTAAGAGATACAATTAGAAATTGTTGCTGAGTGAACAAACTTAGATAGGTCTCAATCAACAATCATATCATTCAAGAATGCTTCCATTATGGTGGATGTATAATGCAATAAAGGCTCAAATTTCATTGTATTCAACGAAAGACGATCGAAAACACGAATGTCCCATTCGCATCGCCTTTGCAATTTCAAAAGATAAGGGTTCATCCCTCCCACGTCGATGTTTGGATGCCCTTTTCCGAAGAACTCTTTTCTTAAGACTCAAAAAAAGAAACACGCCAAAACACTCATTGAAGCTCAATATGAAGGAAATGTTATTGGCACTCTATACACGATATGTTCCTTCAACTACACCATTCCCTCTGTATTGCGTCCGTTCCCCCATCTATCGCTCACCTGCTTAACACGCATGAGCACATTTACAGCACAGCAAGCTCGGTATGAAATTACCAACCAAAGATTTAGCTAAGAATTCCCTTCCCCTCCTCCCTACCCTTACCCCACAGGAAACCTTCGAAAACGTAACACTCTAATAACACAACATTTCAAAGGAAAATTAGACCGCTCAGTTTTCGCAAATTACAACACTGCTGCCGACATTTCCACACGCAATGAAGGAAACAAGCGGCATAAAACTTCTTCAATGGTGGCGTCTCTATCACAAAGAAATTCCACAGCTTCACAAACAAACTGTCACGTCGATATTCAACACATATATAACGGCTTCAGTCTACCATCACAAAAATAGGGCACAGCCGAAAGAACGCTGCCAAAAGAAATGGGTGGCTTATGTAAAACTTCGTGTTTTAAGATCATCAGCAGTGGAAAATCATTTAGAATGTATCTAAGCAATCCTTATATAAATACATCTCGTGTCCATAAAATAGGAGTGCAATCGGAGCGTTTTACTGGCTATGCCGCTTATGAAGAACATGAGATATCAACAGGTCTGAATCCCAAACAAACAAATCCCGTCACCTTATAAACTCATTCTCTAAGATTACACAAACAAACCTGTGCCAAATGCAGTACCTTAAATTTATGCACCCTGAAGCTCTGCCTGCCTTATATCGCAAAGAGTCTCTTTCAAACTAAATAAACTCTTTCGCAGACAGCCCATTTATAGTCGTTCATAACTCACATTAAGGTGACGGGTAAACGACGTAAACTTAATCATTCAGAAAAGTTATTAAAAAAATTCTTTCGAAATGAGGTCGTGAAAATCAAACCGACTTTTTTGAATTCTTTTTTTTCAGAAAGCATTTATAAGGAATTACAACAGCGATATATAACCATTCGGAAATATACAAACAAATTAGAGAATGCAAACGGGGAAACATATTATCTCAGCAGAAAATATTCACCAGATAAAGATGAAAGATCCCTCTCTCTATTTGAACATGCACATAACTGAGTAAAAATTGATAAATAAACAACTCAAAACAAGTACTTAAAAAAGAGTTCAACAGACTTTTTTTGGAACTTTTGCAGAAAACATTTATAATGGACAATAGTCAAAATTCACAAACAAACAACATGAAGTGAACGATGATGATGTCAACTAAAGCTAATCGATATTTAAAACATGCCAAGACCACTGCGACAGCAAACGTCGGATAGCTGATAGCAGTGTTCAGTTTATCTATCCCCGACCGACCTATTTAACCAGTGATTTTAGGTAACCAAAAACAACACCCATACTTTGCGTCTCTTAGGCCTTGATTAGAGTCATCTCATGCTGCAGCAGTCAAATCACCAAACGGTTGAAGCACTTAAACGCAACACCAATAATGCTAGTTGCTTGTCCCACATTCACCGAAATTACGCTGTAGCAGTGTTCTTTTAACTGACTTGTGAGTATGATAAGCTCGTAAAACAACAGAATGGCACCTCAATACCATGAAGCTCGCGATTCTGCTCTCTGCCCGACATAATCTGTCTCCGGGTCGTTGAACGATGTGTCCTCGTCACCATCCTTCAATGTAGATTTTCCTCTTAGAGTGGTTCGTGAGCACGGAAGGATCGCATGATCTATTGGCAGTGGTTGGCGCATCTCTGACACTCCTTCAAACTGTCTCCGCTCCGCTGAGCTTTCCCCAGTGTTTCTGTAATATTCATCATGAAATATATACCACGTCGCAGCATCTAAATCTCGATTCTATAGAGCATACTAGTCCAGACGTCCCGATCTCCTCGTCTAAAGATAATACCAACCAAGAAGGGCAGATATATCCACAAGCAGCAACAACAATCTATATAACATCAATCAGTGGTATGCTAAATGACCTAGACAGAACAACGAACAGCTAATGTTCCCTAAGGGATCCTGTAGGGTGAATATGAGGTCAGGGTCAAGCAACAGGACGAGTGATTTCAGTTAGAAACCTATCCAAATGAATGCCAAAAAGTGCTTCATCCGATATCAGTAGTCATAATTACTTAAGAGACCAATCCAACCCGATAGGTTCAATTCTCTCACTTCGTAACAATTGAAGAACAAGGCAGATTTTACTCACCGATCAATTCCCGGTTTATTTTGTGGGAACGGGATAGCGCTGGTACAACTTCTACTTCTTATGGGGTTAACATCCGCAGAAGGCGGTGAGAGTGACGACGACTCCTCAACAAGACGGCTTCTAACACCGCCCATCGCTTCATGCTTACGACCTGAGCTGGCTGATAATAATTCACTGAGATGTGCCGTCGACCTGCAAATACGCTGCATTTATAAACTATGTTGAGATATAAAGGTATATAAATGAGACAACTGAGCCTTAGAAAAAATACGCATTGCAAACTGCTGCGGAAGCAAACTAATTCCCGATTTGCGAGTCAAGCCTTCGTCCTCTTGCAACCTATTCCAAACAATGCTATTTCGTCGAATAAAATGTTCCATATGTTTAAACAATGTAGTAAACTGCAAAGATATGGAACTTAAGCTCAACCTCTAGCACCTATGCGGTTAACCCCGTTTAAGGGGTTCGTCACAGCTGTGATAGATTCTTTAAGTCATTTGGTGGGCACAAAACTCGAATACGTAGAGATGCAAGAGATGACCGGACGGAAGCAATAGTGATTTCGAGCAATTGGACTGCAGGAGTTGCAAAATAAGCAACATATGCAACAAACATACAACAAAAAAGGAGTAAAATATTGGATGTCAAATATATGCAACAATTTACAAAGAAACCATAGAAGATTAAAAACTAGCAACAGGCGATGTGTTCTCAATAACACAGTAACACCGGTAAGGTGAATAACATTATCACTGTTCCGGTCACTGCCACCCAGGGCAAACGTATGTTGAAACGCAACATAGGTCATCTTCACTCCAAGCTGCCTAATGACGCAAATGTGCAGATATGAAGCGGAATAAAAGTATAAAAGTAATGTTGGGTATATGTACTTCTGTATAGTGAAAGCGATAAAACGCTTATCTACAAATGAATTGTGAAGGAATACAAAATGTCTGACCAAAGCCAACCAAGGAATTTAAAAAAAAAAACAGTCTTTGACTTTCATTGAGGTCAACTACCGAATCTATGAAGTAGTGGTCATATAGTGGATATACAGAAGATTATGACACTTTTTGGAGGGTTGTGCAACAACACAACAACCAGTAAACCTAAGTTACCCTTTACAACTCATCTCCAGTCACCGATTATGTGAAAAGTGTTCAAACAATGTGAATAATGAGAATACCCGTAAGGAGTAGGGATATGTATAGGCGGTGCATTCAAAAAGGCATGCAGATCCCGATTGGTGTCAAGCTCCTTAAAACCTTCAATGAACGCTTGTCTGATTGCGTCAAACACCATCTGCGAGTGAACCGAATGCGCAGTGTTCGAAAGGTTGAACGGCTCTGAAGATTACACTACCGATAAAATATAGCACGACCTAGAAAGATTGTTGGCTACAGCCCGTAAAAAGACCCATCCTCTTATATGGAGAACTTTCAAAGACGCACCTGACTACTATACTTAAGTGTCAGCTTCCATACAAGTTGTAAGCCAATTGTAACCCCAAACGAAAGCATATCTGACGCGATGACACGGTAACTATCGGAATTCAGAGCTAACAGAAGAAAAAATAGGTCTTATCGAAACAACAATCATCGCGACATTGAAAATGTTTGCTGTTTTACACATTAAACGTTGAAAAAAATATTGGCAAACGCGGTCACCGGTGAATGGATCGGAGCTCAATTAGAAAAACGTTATCGAGATGAAAATTCGTCGTACCTTCAATGCATACACAAGTCCACTGCGCCATATTGTTATGCTGCGACCGCTGACGAGCAACGATGGCGCGATCCACCTTCCTGCCGAGGCGAACTGAGATTGCGTCGCGCAAATAGCTGCAACAGCAACAGCATATTGGCGAATAAACTAGGATGGAGACAGTGGTTGCCGCTCTCAGCGTTTCCCGCTAGAGGAACAGCAGCACCTCAGGTACAAAATTATGTTTGAGAGCTCCCATATGGAGTGGCATTCCCTCAAAACCCAAACATGAGCAATGCTTTCCCAAAAAAAAAAAAAAATCGACTCACAGTGCTACTTCATTCAGCACTATGAAGTTATTTCAGCAAGTGTAAAACTGTGTGTCGGTCTAAATGCGAAATAGTTCATTCCACGGATCATAAAACCAATGGTGATTGAACTTATCGCATACATCTGCATCAACCAATTAAAAACATGGAAGAACGAATACTAAGAGCAAACATACTCGAATTCGTTAGCGTAGTAGTCAAGAAAGCCGAGTAGCAGCTCGCCGAGTGTGTTCGTCTCGCGATACGGCCACATCGCAGATGGTGCAGGATTGAGTGGGATAGACATATCCAGCTTGCGCACATCAGAATGACGATCGAATCGCATAGGGTATAAGTTTTGAAGAGAAGGCAGAAGAGGTGGATCAACGCCACCTAAACTCATTTAAAAATCATCTATGGAATGATTAACGCACAATGTCAACCAACAGAAAAAACATCCCTGCTGTGAAGAATAAAAGCCTTGCTTGATTGCATAACATCAAAGTCAAGTTTCAGAAGTTCGAAACGCAAGAAATACAGCGAATTCGTGCCCCGTGATCTATTCAAATCATTTTCATACTACAAATCCAGACGAGAGAATAAGTGAGCAAAATTTTTGCTAAAAATGCCTCTAACATGATGCCGACCCTCCCCCCCCCCCTTGTTGACCGATTGGCGTCGTTCATATCTCTTCGTTTTGCCCATTCCTTGACCACAGTCACTATAGGGCGCACGCGCCAGTCAACTGCAAGTGCTACGGTATCCAACAACATATAAATCCGCATCAACAGCAAAGGCGACATTCTCTTTTTCTGCATCAGAGGCAGATGAAAAAGTCGATTAGACAAAGATAATATAAGACCTTCCCGGAAAACTTTTGCATAAATCAGAGCCACTTCAAAACCCTCGATAGAAGCCATAAAGACCATCTACCAAATCCACGAAGATTATGTTCGTAAGAGACTAGAACGTGACAGCTCTTCGAAAAAAACGTATTTCTGACATGCTCCTGATACAGAACACAGTTCAAAAGCGCACCTGAGTGCCCCTCGAGCACTCCCCTCCTTTCCCTTGCGATACCTTGCAGTGATTCTTCAAACTTTCATAAAAACTGCCTGGACAACCCTCCCAAATTCACGGAAACCAATTATACTCATAGATTTGAATGCACAAAATAAACAACATCTCCAAAACGAACCTTGGCAACAATCTCGCCGTTCCGCATATTACCATCATAATTATGAGAACCCTCTCGAAAATCGGAATATGAGGCAAACCAAGTGTGGATGAGAGAACTCTGTCCGCAGACGAGACATGAACTCGTGAACTTCATCAAGGCTGATCCAGCATGATTTCGGACCCAGCCCGCACGATCGTCTTCATGCTAATCAGGCTGGATCCAATCTTCTTGGAACTTTTGACCAACAGAACAAATCCTTTTTGAATGATAGAACGAAAAAATTAAAACAAGAGCGGAAAAAAAGAAACTCACATAAGGAGTAATAGTAAAGAAGGTGGGTGTTTCGAATGGCCACCGAATTATTGACATTCAAGTCGACTGCAAGTTCGGCGAATGGCTCCATAAATTTGAGGCGGAGTATTGGCACCTTTGCTGGGATGAGAATCTGCTCACGGATCGACTTGAGGCTCACCAGCGCCTCTCTCACCATTTCCAGAATCACCAGCGCATCCGTACGTTGATCCAGCTGCAACTACTTATTAGTTTTCAGTGGAATATAATAGCAGAAATCAAAACTTCACAGGGAATGAATTGTAACATGTAAGCACTAAGTTAATCACATGCATGAACAATCTCTCGTTGGAAAAATTGAGGAAAACAAAATAGAGTATGAAGAACAGGCAAAATAGAAGATGATAAACCTCACATGAATGCACACGAAATTTCAGACTTCAGACGCCCAAAAAATGTGACAGCACGGGAAACGGAGAGGCAAGAAATTAGAACTTCTCATCGATGGCCAGCCGTTTTGAATCTTCCACATTTCTATCTCGTAGAAACGTTGGAAAACTTAAACGTTATATTTGCAATTAAGCTCTAAGCGAAATCGATTGTATTCTTCTGTACTCACAACAACAACCTCCTTTCTAGATTACTCAACATCTAACTTGAAAAAAAAATTGAAACACTATAGGCCACAAGGAAAAAAAATGAAATATTCGCTGGAAACGAAAAAGAAAAGAACGGCAGGAGGACGGAATGGGCATCGAAGTTATCTTCCATATCAACGATCCTCTCCTGGATGTTGGTGTGATAGAAATACATGGAACACAACTCCAAAGACCTTCCTAATTACTTTTCAGTCCTTTCCTTAAGACACCCTATTTAAATTCTGTAAAAGTTTTCGAATTCAGGACCGGTGCACATTGAAATATAAAAAGCTTACATTAAAAGGGGATGAGGTCAATTCTGAAGGTGGAATGCAATGTTTTCATGCGGCCAAGCAATGGCTCAATTTCTTTTAATTGGAAATAGCGATTCTCCGGAGCGATTATTTGTAAGTATTCATTTAAGCGTAGCATTACGGAACGCCACATGAGAATATCGTAGTTACTTCTTATCGAATGATAAGTATATCACAGTCAAAAAACTACTATTTGCGCAACTATTTTATATTAGCATAGCACTCACCACACTCTTTCAAAAGTTTCCTTCATTTTGCTTATAACCTACGGTTTTCTTGCGATGATTTTCGCATATAGATGCTGCAGGTAACCATTACTCTGGTGGCGCTATATTTTTCTCTTTTTTAATACGCTTCTTAGGTACACAAGTGACGTCTTCGCACACCAACATAACCTGTCCTAGCGCCACAAGGAAATTCCAACCTCATGCGTCTCAAAATCTCTAACATGGCTGCGGCTACTCGTTTCCGCAGACCTGCAGCACAGCTCCCGCTCCCCTACATGAATAGCCTCGTCAATTCCATCGCAGATATCCTCTGCTTCGCATGCTCTAGCCCGATCATAGGAAACTGTGGAGATATGCCTTGCGAGCATTCACCGCTGCCATGTTGATGAAGTTGCAGATTACATACAACGGTCAGCATTTCGTAGAAGGCCATCTACTGGATATTTCCTTACTCTGTGGCTACTATGATCACATCTATTTTTCAGCCCTTTACAACATGAATTTTCAGTAGATTTCTTACTGAGATCACCAAAAGCGACCGCTGCATTAACCAACCCATTGAGCATATAGGAATGAGAATCGGTTTGGTTTCTCGTGTGATATGAAAGAACCGTGGAATGGCCTGACTTCGACACACATAGTCAGTACTCGCTTATATAGCTGCACCTCAATGTAATAAGGGACCGCAGATTCGTTCGACTACAAATCAACCTGTGCAGGCTACCACAATAAATGAGCATAACAACAACGCCAATCAACGCAATGAAACCTCCACGCTGATCCATTTATATGCACAGCAATGAGCTTTGAAGCTGCAGAAAGGGTGGGAAACAAGCATTTACAATACTGCCTACAATATCAGCATTCTTCATGCCGAATAATTTTATTCCCTGGTACCCGAGATATACTGTCATTTAAAATATGCTTTAAGCTCAACATATTCTCCAATCATCTGATTTCCCAGAACATTAATAAAACTAGCAGAATAATATCGTAAAATAAGATAAAGGGAACGAAACACCCTCCTCTTTGCCTGGGTAATGCGAAGGTTAACTAAAACAACGTTTTCAAGACAGAAAAATAATAGCAGCCACTTACATCTTTATGCGAGATCATCAAACATAGATCCATGTCGGACGAGTTGGTACCAAAGCCATTCAGTGACGAGCCGACCATGTAGAGACCGCACACTATAACCAATCACTTTGCAAGCATTTTTTTCTTTACATAAAAAACGAGAAATAAAAACGAAATCTTTCAACTTTCAGAGACTGTTTCCAAGCAGGCTATATTCTTCTCAGAAAAATTGCTTTAAGCGTATATGTTTTCCATTGTGATACCCATTAAATAGGGGCTTAGATTGAGTTTAAATTTTTTTCGAAACAAAACTAAGTCCCGCGACCTCCCATACGTAGCCTGCTTGATGACTGGACGCATCTTTTTGGTCGACACACTGGAGGATGCTCTTAAGTCATTAAACGTTAACCCACCATTAAGCATAAACTAGCAAATGCAATCTAACTTGCAATGTCTGGAAGCCTTACTTGGGAATATTTGGGAAATGTAGCAATACAGCACATCTCGGAGATGTAGTTTGCGGCCAAGAGTCATCTCGCTTTGAGTGAGCGTCGTGTGCAGATGCCAAATCTCTTCACTGAGCACGTCCATCATAGACACTTGGAAGCTCGGGCTGCCTTTCATTGGAAACGACGACGACGAGTCCGATGGCTTCAACGAAGACACTGCAATATAAACCCAATGATGCACTCATTAGCTTCTCATCAACTTAATTTTTGGGCTTCACCGCAAATGTGCTGTCACATTTGAAGCATCCTAAATCATCTCTCTCAATAAAAATTTAATATTGATAGCCTTCCCTCATATGGAAAACTGTTAGAAAACAAAGCTTATTCACACAGAGGGAATCAACTGCACAAATCATGCAATCACAGGGCTATACAGCACAACTGCAAAACATAACTGGAAGTTTTTTGTTATGGCAATTTGCAAGGAAAGCCACGGATCCCGACTACCACTTCCCTTAGTCCAGGATAGCCAGGGAAAAACATAGCAGGCGAACAAACTTGCAAACTTATGCACACTGCCCACATTCTTAATATATTTTATTCACCTATTTCCTTCCAAACGGCTGTGCGTTTGGTAAGAGCAAATGCTAAACTCTCTCCCTAACGTCACTAAGGCGTCAAAAATCAGAACCTGCTACTTCACTTTGCTGAATTTTCCTGCTAGTCTTGCTAATTCAAAGATCAGAGGCTTTTCTGATTCCAGCGACCAACACAGTAAATTTTTTTTGCTAGTTACTTTGTTAAGGCTGAAACCTCGCAAGACCTTCCCTTAAAATGGCTTCCAAAATTGAAAAATTGTCGCACTGCAATTTAAAGTAAATCAACAAATGTCAACCGTAATAGTGGACCATTGCAATCTGACAAAAATGGTCGAGAAAAATGGAAATCACAAAACGAAATTGCAAATAGTAACGAAGTTTCGCAATGTGTTGCAGTGGCAGTTACCGAAAAGTCACAATTTGAGCTTAATAGGCTTTCCTTAACATCCACTTATTTCTCGTATAGTTTGATATACATTATTCGATAGCTTACAATTGAGGAAGTGACCATATTGACCATATTGATATGGTGCTGGCCATGGAACAGTGAAAATCCTTTTCTCCTCTTCCCATTTGGTAAACGAAGTTCAACGATGAAGTGGGAATGAGGAAGTGATAAAACCGACACAAGAATTCGCGAAAAAGAGAAAATAAAGCTCTCTACAATTAAAGCAAATGAAAAATAAACGTAAACTACTCGGGACCAAAGATAGATTGCAAGGCGACTCCGGCACTGATTCTCCAAAACAACAACACTCCCCGGTAATTCTGATCTGAGCCCCTTCTTTGACAAGCTCAAATTAAATGCCTAAAATTTACCACAACTGTCCCAGTACTAATCCTTACCAGCTCTCGTTGAAACTTCACAGAAGCTCCTTCACAGAACCCTATGTCCCTTTTTCACCTCATTTATCTCCTCAGTTGACTGACCTGACGAACACCAACTATAGAAATTTGCGACTGCCCTAATCCTGCCCCCAAAACCAGCACAACGGGGGAATTTAAAGAAACTGTTCTCGCCCTCAGTTTCAGTTACTGGAAAAACAGCACTAGAGCTATGTAGAATGATTCCAATTATCGCTTATTTAGTTTAAGGATCGAAAAAGTTGTGCGGCATAGCAACTGCAGAAGTGATCTTAGGAATAAGTGTCAGCACTTGAGTACTCTTTTAATTGATTCGTCAAGTGCTTCCGTTTGATCCCCACCAATTGCAATCGGAGACAAAAAATTATTGAAAATTCCTTCGACATGTTAGTTTTGATCGACGAAAACCTTGCGAATATTTTAGCTGAACTTCGCTGTGCTTTATTTTCTCCTCATGACGCAGCGATAACCGATCCTGCTACATACGAAATCCAATATACATGTATCTCGATCTCCCCGCAACCCTCCTATTTTACCATTTCCCGTATGGTAACTTTCTGTGTGAAACAGCTAGCTTTCAAACTTCGAGCAAAAAACAGTCATTTTTCAATTATTTAACAATTCTTGTAGTAAAGCTACATGCACTACTACCTTTGCCTACTCAAATCCGCCGCTATTTTATGTTCCTATGACCATTCCTTATCACAATATTTCTACGCACCTCTAAGGATTTATGTTAGGTAACCGTAGGAAAAACCAAACGCATTTAAGGACCATAGTGCTCAATATTCTGATTAGCGCACTTGCATCTTGATGCGACACTTTACACCTATCAACGACCGCACTATTGATGAAGTAAATACAAGCATACCTGGAAAAGGTGGCACATCCTTCTCACATGCTGCTGTCATCGGCACCGACGATACCATGTGAGCGTCAACCACAACGTCGTGCAAATCGTGTGCGCCTTCAGGGGATCGCGATTCGTCGTTGCGTGTTTGCATGTGCGTATCAGTCACAACTTGGGGCGGTTGCTCATCAACTGAAAATCCATTCGACTGCAATAATTCTCCCAAAAACTTTTCACATCCTCTCATATGAATTTTTCTCCGCACTATTTTTCTTTTAGCAGCCTCGCATCAGTTACTAACACACTCTGTTATGCTCAAAACACCAACTTTTAGTTGAGATGTTTTACGCATTGTCCCAATCACCTCAAATTCCACTCCCCAACCCATTTTCACATCGCATTTATTTTGCTTATTCATAAAACAAAAACGACTATTCGGAGCAGTAAAAGATATTAGAGGAATTCATTAAAATTTACAAACGATGGGTCTATTACACCGCGACTCAGTAAAGGTGATAAAGAACAACAGCACTAGTCGATTTCACATACCACCTCTAAAATATTTTAAGCGGTCCACAGTTGTAAATAGGCACTGAGCAAAGCATTCATAGAACATATCATAACACAACCTTATTGAGCCACAAATATTCAAAAAATAAAAGAATAATGCGCCGAAGAGAACAACAGTGAAATTAAGAGGTATGAAGCAATTCAACGGTGCTAGGCACGCAAAGAGGCTGAGTGGCACACAACTGTTGCTTGACAGCAGAGTGGCGATGATCATGCCAATATGCAGATGGCGTACAAAGCGTTTCTCGTGGCACATTTAAAGATATTTACGTTGTCGGTTCAAGAACGCTTAACCTAAAGCCAGGATTTTGCCATACAACTTTGGTGAAGACCCTTATATGGGGAGAACGAAAAACAGGGGAAAAATGTGAAAGGAGCAAGGAAGGATGAAAAACCGATACCGTAAATATTTGAAGAGGAAAAAACCCAAAATCCCTTAGTGGCACAGATGGAACATTGCGAATCTAGCCTATGAAAGGTCGACGGACCTTCTGAAAGCGGCACGCACTATTCAAAATAAATAAACCCGATTTGCCGGACAGCTCATACCTAGTGCTTTAAATTCAGTTCGGTCACTGATCATGTGGTAAGTCATTTTTTGGACTGCACGTGACTGACCAATAAACCTGCATGATCATATACATGAAAGCAGAGAAACTGAGCAGAATCAGTGTACTTTGCACTGCAGGAATAGAATGGAAGCAGTTACCTGAGGTGATCGAAGACGGGACACTATCCGAACACTCGGCCCCTTTATCGCTGTCCTGTTTTGCTTCACCATCTTCCTTCCCTTTCGCATGAGCCTCACTGAAACAGAGAAGACAGATAAGTTAAGAACAAGACAAGAAAAAGTTCATGACTAATACGATTCTTCTGCAAGTCACCTACGTTTTTTGGAGACAAATGAATAAATACACTTTACAGCAGCAAAACCACCGACCGCCAAAGAAGAAATGTGTCATCCAGTTGCATAATGAGCCGAATTAGGATCGCAAATTACGTGCACGACTCGAGAGGAACCGTATGAAAGACTTCGCAAAATTTGTAAGCAGGCTTCGATGAAGTTAATTATTTCGGCCATGTGTGACCTCAACGCCAATCCAAACAACCAAAACTTATTAACAAAAGCTCAGCTATAAGAAACATTTGCACCAAAATATGATTCAGTATTCGAAAACGATGTGTTATTTGCATGCCAAAATCAAATACGACCCCGCTGGAGATCGCAAAGCCGATTTCGGCTTAAATTACCACCTAATGCGGTGGCAGCGGTTATTCTAGCGTTATCACTGGGCAACGTGAGCTGCAGTCAAATCTAAACAGAACGCAATGGTCATTTCTTCTCATGCAAAGGCAAACAGCATAATATCGGCTACGCTTTATGGGGTTATTACGTTAAATTATCAAACGCAATAAACAATTATTTCAACTACGTACTGCAGCAAGCGTAAATATGAGATGAAGAAGCAAAATGTATCAGAAACAGAAAACTTCTAAGGAACTACAAATAATAAACTTTAGAAGGTCCCATTTCGGATACCACCAAAATAGCACAATTATTCATTCTACGACAACATTTCCGATGAGACAAAATGAAGTGATAATTAGAATACAACCGCTGTCCCTCGATAAAATAATCGCTTGAGCACAATACTACTTCTTTCTAAATACACACTAACTTAAGCTCGGTGTTCAGAACAATCTAAAGACTCAATTCGTCCAACTTCCTAACCACAGCTTCTTCGCCGGATCAGCAGTTGAAAACAACCGATACACAATACCAGTACAATAAGCTCAAGTTTAAATTTGGAACATCTCAGGCTTAAACACTCCAATTTAAAAAACGGAGGCTCCAACCGATCTATGAGTTGCCAATCAACAAATCCTTGTTCGCACACGCACCTGTTATCCTCTTCATTCGATGACTCCGCTTTGCCCATCACAGGTTCCTTCTGAGGCTGACAGCTAGATGGAGCTGACACACCTGAAAAAGGATATACACGTCGAGGTAGTGCACTGTTACCTAACTATGACGTAGCTACACAACAGCCTTAGTTACCACCCTCACTACCCCGTTATTCACTGACGACACAGTGTACATAATATTTCTTCCCATTTTATTAGCTGCGATCAAGTAAAAATATCAACGAAATAGGCCAAATGATGGACATCGTCTAAGCCCAGATTATACATTGTCCCGCAAATTCCTGGCATAAATTATGATATCCTAAGCAACCCATAAAAAAGTAACGCAGCAACTCATCAACCACTGCCTTAGATCAAAGGATGTTTCCACAAACCTTGACACACATCGCTGCGCCGGTGCTCAAAGGACGGACATGTGCAAACCAACATTAAATGAGGAAGCTACGTGAAATAAATATTTTCTTAATAGCGAATTAAGCGAAACTCCGATAAGTCATCCACCGCTAACTCGATACAGGCATATCTACGAGATGCGAAGCCGTATTACCTGTTCGTGTGGACCACTGGGCCAGAGGCGCTTTCCTCGGTGTAGACCACTGGGCCAGAGGGGGTGGAGATATTTTAGGTGAATCGTTGACTGTATTTTGTGAGCGTACCAAAGTAGCATCTGCGCAATGCTCTTCAAGCTCAGAAGCCGACCACAACCTCGGCGATGAATTCTCGCTGCGAATAACCTTTGGTAAATTTTCCAGCAAACGATCCTCATTTAGGGCACCCCTTCGTATTCTCTTATTGCCTAAAAAGTATCAACAATGAGTGCTGCAAACAAAATCCCCCTCGTCACCTACCGTAACGACCTCTCCGTCATTGCAAGAATAATGCATTCCACACTAATCACATACGGTGACCACCCCTTAATTCAGGACCATATGTAAGACCTGCGCCGTCAGTCGAAGGCTAATGCTAAGGCTAAATTACCATAATCCTATGCAACTGAACAATCAAACTTTGAACCAAAGATCATTATTAAGTCACTAAGTGATTTCAACATCACACTGACCAAATGGATGACTTGCAATACGTAATCTGGATTGCTCTAGTAAAGTACCTCTAACAAGAGAGCTGCAAGATGAGCGGAAAGAAGACGAGATAGTCGGCAAAGTGTCCGATAGTGATGTTTGACACGCAGCTTCAACGGTTGGCTTCTCAGGAGACTGCGTTGACGACTCGTGATGCGAGACACCGAGTACACTGTTCGACACCATCTTCTCAGAGCGAATCGTCTGCACAGCCGTTGCACCTAACAGCAACCGACTGCCACTCGCATCACACGATCCCTCCACTGGCACGCCACTACTATCCTATACGAATAAACTCTTTCGCTACTTTATCACCTATTTAGCATGTTGCTTTGTAAATGTTTTATCAAAAATTATGAATACAACGCAGTGATTGCATTTGCATCTTACGCCCGCTGCTTTTAAATATGAGGCGACTGCTGCTGGAATGGGCCAGCAGGCAGCTTCTTTCTCACTGAAACAAACACCGTCACAATTCCCACTTAAAACGACGACATAAAAAGAATTCGTTATACGAAGACAATCCACCGTTACTTACTAAAATGTGTAACAACTCTCATTATCATGGGCAAAATTCCTTCACCAAAACAACTTATAGAAATGCACATTTCATGCTCAACCCAAGCAAAAAGCTATCACTTATCACCTCGCTTGCCCTAGAATACCATTTTTTCACTTCCCATGGCTATTTGATCATCCGCCTTAATTCATAGGCTGTTTGATAAGTGAACTCAGCAGTTTGAAAGCATAACAAAAGCAGCGCAATGATACAATGAAATGCCCACCTGACTAGCATTCCGTGAGATGGGAGCAGAGTCGAATTCGTTTTCCACTACAGTTCTGACGTTGCAAGGATCCGACTGCTTCACCACCGCAGCCGCTCCCATGCTGGAGTCAAACTGTGTTGCCAATATCTTTTCAGCCTTTTCTTGACGGCTGATTGCCACATCAGAACCACTACAAAAAACTTTAGAGTAGTCAAATCACTAAACAAAAATATACTTATTTGACATCAAATCATTATAATTAACGAACCCAAAACAAAAACTGCATATCGCACACTCCACGGAGCAACAGCAACAGTGCGTAAAGTGGAAGCGAAACGACACAATGAGCGATCTGCCTTGAACGAATGCTGAACGGGAAACAAGTTTACAGGTGGTTTAATTACCAACTTCATGCTCATTACTAATGTGAAATTGCGTAGAAGCAGTGCAACAAAATTACCAATGGTGCAGTAACCATCGAATTGCCTGAACAACTTGAGAACGGTTGCGAATAGCAATGAGATGGGCATTGTAGTCTATTTGGGTTGAAGAAAGGAATGACAGTAAATTCTCACGGTAAACCTTAACTGAAGGTTGACTGTTGTTGTAGATTCAGAAAGAACGTTTCATAAAGTCGTTAAAATGAGAACGTGCAGTTTTGCAATATCCGATATTGCGTCTAATTCTTTGCCTACTCCTCGTCTATCACATATTTCGCTTACACAATACTTTGCACAACACAAATAATACTTGCACACCCCTTCCCCCTATATAAGCTCAGCATGCTCCACTTGAGATACCCTTT
This sequence comes from Baylisascaris schroederi, assembly GCA_006503575.1. NCBI lineage: Eukaryota > Metazoa > Nematoda > Chromadorea > Rhabditida > Ascarididae > Baylisascaris > Baylisascaris schroederi. The sequence goes on along the minus strand of QEWY01002080.1, from coordinate 38,413 downwards.
TGAGAGGCTTCATAAACAGATGATATTTCAGGTTGATAAAAAGAAGACGTCGTTCTTACGTCGGTTTCGGAAAGGAGAAAATTCCGAGCTGACACTGCACCTGACTTAAAAATTTATGAAAAGAGAAACAGATGGAAAACTTGTAAAAAACGAACAAAGTACAAAGAGTTCGAGCAAAAGGCGGCTGGCTAAAGCTTCAAGAAAACCAAAGTTTCCTTACAATGACCTAAACCAGCTCATTTAGAACTGCGTTCACCAATGCCACGCTCACCGACATGTGAATTTACCGATAATCGCAAACCTTCAAAGGTAGCAAACTGCAATGAATCCACCAACGTAACCATGAAAACCGAACGGTGCAAAGATGAAATAAAATTTATCTAAAATATCGCTTTTCAAGACAAATATGCAAACTTTTGCCTTCCTAAATTGCACAACTCATCCACAAAATAACTGTTCACGGAAGACTGCACCTTGAAAACTGACCTATTTGGCAACTTCGTGGGTTGCGCAAACAATACACCTAACGAACGTAACATACCTCGCGTCTGCCGCGCTATGTTTGTCCACCTTTTCTTCGAGACCCTCCGCATAGTCATGGATTGCCCGTTCAAGAGCAAATATCCCATCATCTCTATTCTTCGGTCCATTGAAGTTGCCTCTCCCTGACTCCACTCTCTGCGAGCACGAATGCGGTCGTCTATCAGTGATAAAAACACTTGCAGAGCCTGGGATGATATTCGTTTAGTCTTCCTCGGCCGAAAAAAAAATACAGAGGACAACCTTGACGTGCCCTCATTGACAGCGTATCAAAGACGTGACCTCTGCTCCCTTTCCCCCACAATTGCCACTAATTTATGAATGAGAAACTGCTTACTCCCTCGTCGATGCATAGCTTTTGAGTATATGGCCATGTTGCAATAAGCAGAAGAATGAAGAAAAATATGTTTTAAACTAAAAACTTTTAAAATAAACGGTACACATGATCCATCTCTTATTTTCGCATTCTTCACTTCGATCCTTTTAGAGATCTCTCATATTCCTTCATGGTCAAACACAGGCATCGACATGTTTCTCTATGTCCTTTCCCTACTTCCATCCTTTAGATTTACTATTCGCTATGTGGAAGGGGTGAGTAGAGGGAGGCGGCAGTTGTAAGTACGCTCATAGAAACTAGGAAGGACAGGGCAAAAATTTGAAGAAGCAAATGATAACGAGGTATGCAGCAGCAGAGATTTATTAAAAAATTAATGAGCACAAGCCCATTTGCGGACATATTTTTGGAGCAGATGTGCTCCTATATACATAAAGAAACATGCTTCATGCCCTCTAATATGAAATTATTGTTATAATATTTACTGGAATTAACGGCAAAGAAATACAAAAAACGAATAATAAAGCTTAACAAGGTGCTATATTCTGTTCAGCACTCTAAAAATTAGCAACTGCAGCATAAAAATAAGCAACCGCACTACCTCCAAGTGGTGAGCCTCGATCGCCACGATAGCCACCCCGCCATTGCTGACCTCCTTCATATATCTTCCTGCAAGATTACCTTAATACAGCCTCATTCAACAAACATATAACAGCACTTATTAATGGCACTATCTGTTTATGGAACTCTCTGCTGCTATAGACTGTCTCGCACATAATATAGCAACTTTCAAAAGAAACCTCAACTAAATCCCATCTCAATATTTTCTCCCTTGAATAACTGTGACTTATTCAAGCTTGCTGTCTTTCCTCCTAATAAATTAAACTTTTATGTTCTTTGGATTCCTTCGCACTGAGCCTTTCATATGTTCCCATGCATGCACATATATGCACATTTAAATTCCATGCACACAGCGCATTGGGTATACATACGCATAAACGTGCATGCGACCGAGTTAATAGCCTCCGCCGACAACTTTACAGAAAGATAAGAGTGCGGTGAGAGGATAGAATGGTAGCAGTTGTCTTCCCCACCCCTCTTCACCTCTACGAATCACTTTGAATAATCTTAGTGCGTATTTTCGGCGGACACTTGGTGGATATCGTCGCAATCCAATTTGGATGCTGCCTTTCGAGGAAAATTTTCAACCTCCTTTAAGCTCAAATTACATTTGCAACTCACCACCCTCCCTCGATAACTGCCTGTTCAACAAAGCACCATGTGAAATTGCCGGATGTACCAAACGCAGCCACGTATCTACAACACTCGATATCCACACAAACCGCTTTCATTTCTGAGATTATTTCCATATTTATATTGCAATATAAAACGCAATGCTATTGCCATCTATTTGACTGTATAACTTTGCGCGAACCTCCCTCTCCCGGCAGAGTTCTTAGAACATGGATTCGTGGAAAGTTGCTATGCATGGACAATCTCGAATAAACTCGTTGGGAATGAATGACCTTTTATTTCGAGAACTATTTCCAACAACCATTTATCTATTCGAAAAACTTCAGAAATCTAAGCTGAATTCAACAGATTAATGTATGGGGAGTTATAGTCGCTCAATTTTTGAGTTGATCGTTGAAGTAGGGAGGTATCTTTTAAAAAATTCTGGACAAAGGGAACTTCACACAAATGAATCCTGAATTTTCATGTTTTAGGATCAAAGGAGAGGAAGTAAAAGTAAATCTGCTTGAATCAACAAATATGCAGAATGGTTAAGAAGGCAATATCGATAAAACACTACGGGCAAACTCCTTCAATCAAACTGTACTGTTGTTATGCTTCTGCTTGCAAAATGCGGATGTTAACAGAAGAAAGAAGCAGCAATTGTCAACAATTGAAACAGCGATGGAGCCAAGAAAGTTTTGTTTATCATCAAGGACCATATCGTAAACAAACTGCCCGAAGAGCAAGTGGAATAAAAGATTTCAATTACAAATGCTTCAAACCGCTATTAGGCGTTTTCAAACGTTCATGACCGATATTAAAGTCTTATCGCGCCCCCTCGCAACGTACTCTTTTTATATAAGGAAACGTCCGGATATTAACGCGCAATGCTGTCAATATTGCCATTTCCGCTGACTGGTAGCCTCTACATACTGACAGCTAATTTATTAAAGGGCAAGTCCCGCCTTCATGAAACCCAAGTCCATCCCTTCATATAAGCTTTTCATCGCTTACGACGAGCATAACAATATAAAAAATATGAAAATTTGACAGTACTCCTAGCATGCTTTAGGCCTCACCGCTGTAAACAGGTTGCGATTTCTATTTAATTACCCGCCTTCCGTTGGCTATATTTTTCCTACAAATTAACAGATGAACAAGCTCTTTACTAGTCATTAGTAGCACCTCTCCCCCCCCCCCCCCCCCCCCCCCCCCCCCTCACCTAGATTGGGACCGAAAAATCACCTAGACCGTAAACAAACTCCACAGCAAGTGGCAGACAAACATTTTTTTTTCGCGAAAAGAAAAAGAGACAGATGTAACAAAACATAAATCGGCTTCTAAAGACACAAATGAGTGCAAATGGTATAATGAAGCGACCCCACCCCAGAAACGGTAATCGGCTATACCCACAAATATCAAACATGTGCATCTAAATGTGCTCAAAATTGGAGATGAGATGCGTATAATGATGTAATAGCGAAATCAAGTCTCAAAACAACGAAAACTTACGGTGCTCGATAAGGAACGAATGCAGGATTCGTATTGCCAGAGAACTGAGGTGGAAGTGAGACAGTGGCCACTTGCCACGGCGGCATTGAAACGCTATGCCTGTAAATAGTGCTTTTCACATATCGCCATTTCAGCGTTTCAAGACTGCAGTTTAACAACAACCTTTCTTTTGTTCACTATCTTACGAACGGCGATTGGAAACATCTTCAAGAGATCGTATATAACATAGTCCTTCCTGAATTCCCAACTTTAGAAACATTTCCATTCCGTCATAGTTTTCACTTTTCTGAGGTCTTCAACTGATGTTTCATGATCGACTCATAAGTGCCAATTAAAATGATCACGACGAAAGCACGTCCAGTACCACTAAAATGTGACTCAAACCATGCTCTTCAAGAATCCCAAATGGAGACTTAGAAGATGGGAAATGGGTGCAGCCTCATTTACTGCTGTCTCTCGTTTCCATATAATATCTCCTATTTCACTTTTACGCTCAACTTATTTCAGTACATATCACAACCATTAAAAAAATGGAGGAAATGAAAAGAATAACTCCACTCATGGATAAAGCATTCATTTCAACCAAAATCGACGGTACGAACGCTGTGATATGATCACAAAATATGCGGCCCTGTGAATGTATTTCATTTCAATAACAAAATTTTGCCGACATCCTTTCCTTTCGATATCTCAAGAAAGTATTAATAGCTCAAGCCAACGAGTGCCGCAACTCATGCTTTTCTGAACAAAACTCTTGTCGGCGCCCGTGCCAGATGCAGTTCGTTTGTAAGAAAATAAATAGACTTTAGGAAACGTTACTACAAACACTTCAAAACGCTCGGCTAACTATGGAAATAACACGGGCTATAACGCTAACAATTGCTTTTCTTTCTTACAACACAGATGCGTAGAGCAAAAAGAATTTGACGGATGGAGCCAATATAAGTCAACTATTGGTTGGTACGGGAAAAGTATTGAAGCCAATAGTTAGTTTGATTTGAAAAATTCAACTGTTCGAAAATGCGAGTACCGATATTATCTGAATATACCGCATCTCGTACCCTTGGCCGAATAGAAGGCAATGGAGTCTAGGGAACATTTGGACAATACAAATCGAAGTTTGCATATAAAACAGGAAACATTGTAAAACGCCCACGCATATAACAACGATATCCATTCATATGCGTTTGCTTAGCTAGCCAACAGTCAAGTACTTGAGACCGTTCCATCGAAAATCTGGTTAAAACCATAGCCATTTACTGTAGCATCCTCATTTCACATGAAACGAGGGGGAAAGAGGACGCAGAGGAGGGGGAATCTTTCTTTTCGAAAGTGCGCCGAAAAAGAAAAAATGTTTTGAGAACTTTTCAACACGCGATATACTTAGTAAATCAAGCTAAACTACCCCACCTCACCTCCATTTACGGATGATTCCTCATAACAATTTCATAGAAAAAACTATGAAATAAATTTTGATCGAAATAACTCCGGAAACATGTATGTGCACAAAACCCATTTTTTAAATCAAATCATTTTAATATGAAATGAGCTTCTCACTTGCAAATCCTAGTTAAGCCCTCAATATCAATTCTACTTTGAGTGCTTTTCTGCAGTGAAACACTTTGAAAAAAAAACTGTGTCCCAGCAATAAGATAGTGCCAAATTGAAAAACGAGATAAAAAAATTGTAACAGGAGTTCATCAACTCAAAAACTAAGCAGACTAAATCAATACAAACAGAACTGAACAACCAATGGAAATTTTTTGTCAACCACAACTTCCAAAGAAAAAATCATCTTGTTGATAAGAAAATTACGTGAGCAAATAAGTGAAGGTTTCAAGAAACACACCTCTCCACCTGAACAGGTGCTGCGATTGGAAGAGTTCTGGGAGTTATTCTGCGATTATTCGGTAGACGAGTAACACCGATAAACGCGCCTGATAGTGATTTTTGATCTCGATTAAACCTTCTTTGCGTCACTGTGCTATACGCCACTCGATCTTGATCGCTTTGACTGCTAAACTACATAAGTTTATAAGAACAATGCTCGAGGTATACCATTATCCCTTCTTGCGAAAAAATGCTGGTCAGAATACAAAATAGCGACCATATGCAACCTATCCAATCTAGTCAGAATGAATTGATTAGAAAACCACTCTAAAACCTCTTTCCTCCTCCACCTCGATCAGTGCCTCACAATCGTAGACGTAGGTGCCCCTTAAGGACCAATAAAACAATGAGCTAAGAAGCAGACCTAAGCAACTGGATGCCAGCGTAACAGGAACTCAACGCGTTGCAAAGAAACGAGTAAACAACTTATGTTCTCAGTCAATCGGAATGCAGATGCGCACACGCCCTTCCTTGTGCGCGTGCGCATTCCGATGACTGATAGCAACGGCGTTGTCGACCCCNCCCCCCCCCCCCCCCCCCCTCCCTCTCCTCAAATCTGCACTGTCCAATTCAGACTTTCATCGACGGATAGGGATGCGATTTGACAGCTGAAAATTGCTACTGCCCATAACGAATATGTATATAAAACGATACAATCCTGAAGATTCCATATCTAACTGGAAGATGGGTTCGAGCAAAGAGTGAATACAAGTGATAGAACTGCAGTGAGTTGTATAAAGGGATCAGAATCCACCATGTAACAATTTCTTCATAAACTCGCCACTATCGTCCTTCCTCTCTTTCTACTTAGCAGCGTACAAAAAATAGACCCATAACGCTCATGCTTAAGAAAAAACAGGTATATCATGCAATTACTTCCAATTCACTAATAAATTTGTTCCCACCATTAAAAACCCCAACTAGACGGATGCCACTGACCACTAATCATGCTGTTGCGACTCATGAACTCATATTCATGGAAAAAAGAGCGTATTTGCACCAACCACACTCTGTGTAATGTCTCCACATTTCCACATTAACGTGTAAGGCTCGAATCATAGAAAGGCAAATATTTAGAAGCCATGCAATATATAAGCTAGCGTCGAGCAAGTGGAGAAACATAATGGAAAAAATGTTTTAATGTGTGAAAATGTGATCCCAGCTAAGATTTACTATTTATTCATAGACGAGCGCCTACAGGCATCTGTTGAAAGCTTATTTCACTGTGACCGACATGTTTCCGCAAATTATTGATGAAGATGGCAGTTTGAAGACTTCCGTTACTAAGGACGGTTAAGTTTTCCCATCTGAAATAAGCAAGTAGTTCTTGAAATATCAAACATTATAGATTACGATAGTAACAGTATATCGCCATCTCATAAAAAATATCACATTCCCACTAGAAATATTTCGGTAAATAAAGTGCACAAAATAGATTTTCAAGACCTGCATCATTTGGCAGTAAAAAAATGAAAATAAAAGATTCTAAGCGAAGAGATGAGTGCTTCTTCTCAGGATTAAAAGCCGACGACAAGAAATAAAACTGTACTAATGAATGGATGCCGCAGATCAACCCAATATAAACTCACACTGGTGGTGCGGCCACAGTGCCCGCTGCAGTGTATCTTTTTGCTTCATCGCCACTGTTCGAATTCGCTGAAAGATGATCCGATTCATGACGCTTTACCTCTTCTTCCTCCGTAAGTTTTTTGCTGTTCTTCTCGTTTCCATCTAGAAATAGAAGAAACATAAGTTTAAACCTCCACTTATCCAGAGAATACAATCTAGAATACTTCCCCAAGCAAATCCTCAAGTTTCAAGCAAGATCCCCACGGAAGTTTTCTGTGTGGTCGCACAAGCTGAAGATTTTCAAGCTTCGCGTGACTCAGGAGAAAAGGCCTAACAAACTTTGCTAAAGAAGCTTGAGGACTTTCAAGAAGTTAAAGCTGCAAGAATTCCTGGATTGCGAATTTCCGGGACCATATCAAACATTCAACGTTCAGGAGCTAAAATTTTCAAAAGAATATTGGAAAAATACAGACGAACAATGCTGCACTAGAATTTTCTAATGAAGTCTTGTCGACTTCATAGAAAATTTTGACTCAGCAATTCCACAATCGCTATCAACCAACTCAAGAAATATGATACAAAATTAAATCAACACCCGCGTATTTTTAAAATAAACAGGACTATCCTACCATAACGAAACTCTAAAAAAACGAAAAATTCCGTGTGACCGACCTGAGAGAGTCGAAGTTATTATATTGCTTGTTGTTGATGCAATGCCTGCACTGGCATCACATGAAGAGGATTGCGATGCGCTGAAATAATTCACTTTAATACTCTTACAGCGCAATATTTTCCATTTCAACATAGCCATGTTGAAATTCAACACTGCATTGGAGGTCTTGAATAACGATTAGTGAAAAAATACGGCATAGAGACGAAAGCGAAATGCTCTTTAGCACTCGTTTACCTGATCACTTATATTGCGGTCATCTTCAACTATATGTAACTTCTTTTGAACCTAAGATTTTGTTGGTCATCTTATGTATGCATTGAGTCAGATAACTTTCGCGATCGCAGCTTCTGTGACTCATAAGAGGACACAACCGGAAGGACCCGCAGGTGCGAAAAATGTGTACATACACATAAGCTCACAGAGACGGTGTCAAAATAATATCTTTAAAGGCGTCTACAGCAAGCAACAAAAGGCATCAGATGATCAGAACCGACGTGATTACCCGAACATCGATAAGACTTGCAGTTTGGATATCGGGCACAACTGAGATTTGTTCTTTACTGAACTGATACCAAAAGCATGCTATCACGACTTTACGCGACTATACATCGCCCACAAGGATGTTGGTGCGATGAACAGATGTCATCTAATGCCACCTCCCTCTCTCAATTTTTAAATATTCTGCCGCTTATTTTTTATAAGCACATGTGCGAGCAATAAAATGCGCGTTTCTGTTACATAATTAGCCAGAAGAGAGACTCTCATGTACAAGAAAGAGTAGCAACAAAAAACGCGTCATAACGATGCTTATTCGGCACCTTCATGCGACAGTACGCAGACATATGGGCAAAACCTATGTGCAGAGAACAGCAAATAAGTAATACGGAATCAGGGAAACAAGGAGAACGGAAAGGGAAGCGCAATAGTAATAACTCAAGTAAACTTGAGGGGAAGTAGTTAAAATTTTAACCGTGAGACTCGCAAAATCAGACTATGAGTGAACAAGCTTCTAACAATAGGCGAACAAGGACAACAATGGAAAGGATATGCGTGTACAAATACGTACACGCTCACTGTTAGAAGTTTGCTCGACTGACGGTTCACTGTACAAATACCAACTCTCTCTCTGTTTTATCTTCTACAAGGTTCCTCTCTTTTGCGCTGCCCTCTTCCATTATCTGTACCGGTTTGGTCTCTTCCCCCCCCCCCCCCCCCCCCATCCCACATGTTGCTTGGACCATTTGTTGTCATCTGATGATGCCGTGAAACAATGAAACCTTTTGAGAATGCTCTTAGCTGTTATTGCTTCCTGCGCACAAAACAACTACATCCTTCCGTTTCATTTTAGTGAATATATGTTGCTGAAGTTTGTCAACAGCCACAGATTACTTCAATAACCTCACTGTGTTATTAATCCCTCCTTTCATATCATTCACCTGCACGTCACCAAAAACTTTTTTTCAACATATCCAACCATTACACCTCAATATTGAAGTTTTCGTCACTTTCTAATGTTCATTCACAACATTTCCAAGTAGTTCATGTCCCTACTAGAAAAAACGTAAGAATTTATAATCCGATAATATCCGCCCTTTCAAAGTTCACAAAACTGCAACAAAACTCTTTGAGTGAAAAAGGAAGGGTAGACGCAGATAAAACAGATAGTCACTGCTCATGTAGATTTATCAATCAATAGAAGACCACGATAAAGAAATATAAACATCAACAAAATCTTGAGTTGTTGAATCGTTCTGAAATTTGTATTCGAGGATCTAAATAGTAGTACAAGGATGAAGCCAGCACCAAAGGGATCGGCAAATTATGAATAAAAAATGAACGAAAAGTTTGAATAAAAATAGCCAAACAAGGCAAACGACTTAAAAGTTCCTTCGACTAGAAAAACAGCTGCGGGGAGAGATGTTAATGATGGCCATAACAACACTCACTTTGGCGTCTCTGCACTTTCTCTATGATCGGATGTCGGTGGAAAGAGTAAACTTGAAAAGTTGTCAGGTCGGGATTTCGAAGCATAAGGCAGTCCTCGAGGATCCTTCTGCATACCGTAAGTCAGCTGACGATCCATAACACCAATACGACAGTCACCATTGCGGAAAACGAACCGTCCGTGTGCAGCTTCCGGTCGCTGAAGTAAATCAACTATGTAAGTGTTAAGCCTACAGAGTAGCAAAGAAGCTAATGCAGCTATTCTTCCAACTCAGTATGTTCGACGGTTGACAATGATCTAACTTTGAACTGTTTTATGAGGCAGCACATCTACCACATATAGTTTAACAAGGCTGTTTTCGATATCATGGCCAACTGCAGCCTGCGAAGAGTCATATAATATCATAGCCAAATCCATATTTTAATAACAGAAAGAATAATGGAAAGGCTAAGATGAAACTGAACTAAGAGATGATACTCCTACGAGTGCTTCAAATATTCCATGGGAGCAAAACGGGGCGAAAGATATGTGAACTGTGCAGATTGCGACATGAATCATCAAACGACGGTAGATTCACACGCAAGCAATGAGTACTCAATCCTTTCAAAAATGACCAGAAGCGCGGATTACATCTCTATAATTCTTTGATTTCTCGTATGTTCTCAATGAGCTAAGCGTTAATCACCTTTTACGCAGAATTTGTCAACATTATGAAGGGTGCGAAACTTTGTGTTTTGTTCTACATTTTGCTTGCGGCAATCTGTGACCACACGCATGTAGTTCACATAAACTGGACAAATATAGAACCTACAAACATCATTCAGCCTTAATCTTTTAAGCACTCTCATCTAGAAGCTGTCCTCTTCACACCTATTTTAATAGCTCCAGCATAAGCTAACTTAACATTTCCAATAATTTAGAGCTTGATTTTCTTCAGCAAACGGCGCCTTGATAAAGACTAGGGCCTGATGAACTTTTTCCTCCTCCTTTCGCCCTCACCCATTCCATTGTCTTGGCTCTCCGTAAAATACCCCCTTAACCATCGACCTTGCAGGGATTTCTCTCCATCCCCCTCCCCCCGAAATGAGCAAAGTGGATAGATCGCTATAACAATACCAAAAAGAATCCGCAGCAGCCGAACTAAGCATTCAGAATGCTAAATGACAAATTTTTGCAAAGAGAAACTATGTTATTTGAAAGTGGCACTTCATCAACACGCCTAAATATTTCGAAATGAACGATACCATGAACAAAAAGATTCGCTAGCAATCTACCAATCGTTTTATCCGATATGCCAGGTTCTTTGATATTAATAACTCACCTTGAACGCTGGTTGCGGAAATGCAGCCACAGCTGATGATGGAGTTCTTTGGTTGGCTTGTACTCCTGGCGGATACCCCGTCCTGGTCGCATTCGGTTCTCTATCCCCCCCTGCTAAATTCTTCTGCACCCAATGCATGTCTTGAGACCTCCTCTCATTCGCCTCTTCGTTGACCTGGGGCTCTGCAGGCTTCGACACGACGCCTGCACTCGCAATTCGTGAATGCCGCTCCCCGTGCACATCAGGCACACTTAATGATCCCGAATCTGCATCACAGAGAGATCCTTTCACCTGGTCGTGGCTACACCTGATCTTCGCAACATCCACCCGCATCACCTCCAACAATGTCTCACTGTTTTGTTGCTCATTTTTTGGCCTCACCCTGGAATAAACGAGATCATTTTCTTCATCGACAAGCTGAGCAGCTGAATAATCGAATTCCTTCACCGCCGTCTCGTCTGCTGATATTACTTTTAACCCGAATCTTTCGCTTCCATTTTTCGAGTTCGAATGATTGGTAGTGTCGGTGAGGACGATCGCAGCATTTCCTACGTCCGTTATATTCCTTCTCTGTGGTTCCCCACTCTCCTTTCTATTCCCTCCTTCATATTCCTCACTTTTTTTCGCATAAATATTGTTCACTTCGGGCCTGTCTCCTGATTGAACTCTCCATTCCACACTATCTGGACTTAGCGGTATTGGTTTTAAACTGTCTTTCCACTGCGGAGATTGCTCATTTATACGAACAATGGCGGCTAAATCCGATGCCTTCTCGTTAGCTCTATCGACCTCACAGTTCGACGTTTCACTCACCAACGATATGGTGCTATTGAGAGGTGGACTATCCCCTGAACCCAGCGCCTCCTCATCAAATGATCCATCCTTTGCAGCTACGACACAATCAGTTGCCCCATCTCCTTCAGAATCAGCGTGGTCATACTCTTCATCTTGGCCCCTCTTCCTTCGCAAACATACTCCACTTCGAACTGCTTCTTCACCAAGAGTTGACTGCTCACGTGGGGGATCACACGTCCAATCAGTGTTGGAACGTTTGTTGAGTCCGCATCCGTCATAATAATTTGGGTAGCGCTCATTTCGAGGACGTGACCAACCTCGGAGAGTGCGCTGTTTTTCATCGCGATGACGAGACGTGTGACCGGCAATCGGATAGTCATCAACAGTTCGTGTCAATGGCCATTTCTGCGGAGAATGCCGCAGTGAATCTTCTCTGACAACACCTCGAGGTTCCCTTATTCGTTCCCATTTGTCACCTTGATATCCTGCAAAAATGACTTACACATCAATATGCGTTCGAACAGCATTCACTGAAATCAATCATCCGACTTGCCTAAGCGATAGGGCTGCCCCAAAACGCTCCAAATCTTTTGATGCTTGGCTCTCTAATGGCCTCCTGAATTCTTCGACCCCACTTTCGCTCCCGACGTTCGATTCCGTTGCATGTACGTATATCATGCACCTCTCTCCCAACGATCAACCTCTGCTAAATGGGTTTCTTAACGTGCCTAGACTGCTTCCAGATGGTGCCCTGATCCATTGTGCACCTACATAGCGTATGCTGTTCTGACTCGTATTCTCATGTAGTAACTACGTGGCCCGCGATGTGCTACTGCCTCGATAATTGAATCCGTCTGCGTTATGATATTTTCGGTTCAAAAAGCATTGGTTTCACGAAACCGTCCCTGTAAGCAGTGTGATTCCGTCATAGGGTCTCCGAGGGTACATAATAAAACTTCGAGCGGGTTAGGCCGGATACAATATATTTTATCCCCCCAGATAAACAGAATTTCTGAACTATAAAACACCAAAGAAAGCTACCTCGAAGAACATACAAAAGGACGTTATTTGCGTTGCAACTTTCTCATGTTCTTCTCTTTACCCCTTCCTTCGGCGTTTCTTTCGATCGCCTTCTGCTCCCTCATCTTTTCATTCGTCACGGAATCACTTATTTTACCACTTTGTATCGTTTTTATTGTTCACCACGACCGAAACATTCATGCATGTACCCACACTCCTGATAAACCTATGATGAAACACTCTTGTTCTGACAACGCCTGTCCGCAGCTGGTCATATAAGCACAAACAATCAACGACGAAACGTTTTCACAACAATAGTCTCATTCCTTGAACCTCACATTTTCAACCTTACACCCAACATTCTACTTACACTACCACTCTCTTTCCTTCTTTAATGAGTGAAAAGAATGTTAGAGCCTTATATAATTGGAACTGATATTGGTGTGACATTTACAATTTAAACAGTCCATAATGCCACTGTCAATAGCCATGTTCAGTGTTTCGTTTGATATTTCATTGCTACAATCTGCAACCGCTTGATCTGTTGGTGCTCTCATCCTCGTCCCTCCCCCTCCCCTCCGAGTTCGAACGACCTCTCTTTGAAACTCCATATTGTCGCCTACTAGTGCTCCCAGCTCTCGAGCTCGAACGATCTCACCCCTACTTCAGGGTCCCCAACTACCACCTAATGGTGTCCACTGCTTCCACTCCAATTTCGAGCTCAGTTGATCTCTTCTTTACTTCGGAACCTCAAGCATTACCTGCCTGTGCTTACTCGAAGTGCAAATGGAGCCACTCCTACCTTCGAACCTCCGATCTAAAATTCGGTCTGAAGCACCGTTACCTATACCGCTTTATCTTCAACGCCTTCAACCAAACAGCAAAACTTCCAGTAAAACGAGTCTCCTGGCTTCTCTGATTTACTTCAGTGCAGGTCTTTCACAATTCCGGGCCGGCTTCTATATGAACGTGCCAGCGCTTAGACTTCTGCCAAAACGCCTGAAGCCGCTAATTTTGGCATACTACCATCACCCAGTATATCAACGACACGACCGACACGTCCGAAAAAAATCCAAAAATAAAACTAGATTTGTACTCTTTACCCGGTGTACCTTCCATTACTCTCTATATGCTACACTCACTTTCTGTGCATCATTCCGTTCTTCGGAGATTAAAACATAGTCTCCCCAAAATTCTGCGCACGATTTGTTTCCCGTAAACACCGGGCGGTTTGAAAGCATACAAAGCATAGGCAGCAAGATAAACTCTGTTAATTCCCTCAATTCAATCGAAATCATTCCTTTTTTTTGCCAAAAATCCTCAGTCAAGCGTCTAGCCACAACGAAGAACCACTCAAGCAGCACAAGTGCAGGACTATACAACGCGGATATTCGACTCTTATATCGCATAATTTACCTGCACGAGGAAATGCAGGCCGGGTGTCATTTTCTTCACCACCAAACTGATTCAAGTGATTCATATTTTGTGGTGAACGGTTTCCTCGATGCAGTACCTCGTTCTATAAAACGTTTTTTCAACTACATTCTCGAAACATTACATTATTTAGGTGATATATTAACATGGTTAATCTCCTGCTTAGCAAAAATGTCAACTGTTCACTAAGTCAAAAATAGAGCGAAATAACGGAAACTCCTCGGAAAAATGCATCTAAGGAAATAGAAAACTTGACGCTTCCAATGACAATCGACGAATTCATTACGTAGTTTACGGCTCACTTTGGTTACGGAAAGAACAAATCAATTTCCTTTACATTTTTTATGTCGCTTAAGCAAAAAAAAAAAGAAAAAAAAATGACACATCATCTCCTCAGCCCCACCAAGGCTACACGGTAAACAAAACCCATTTGTGAACTATACTCACCTCTGCGCCATTTCAATCAATTCCGATGTATACAAACGACCTATAGAAAAAAGACTACTTGGCCAAACAAAAACTCGAAAATCAACCTGAGAATGGTTCTCATTTCCAGCACAACGACGTCCGTATTCTCCATATTCATGATTGCGTATGTATGGACGATCTCCACTGAAAATGTACCACGAGGCTAGCCAATGAACATTTCAATAGAAGGTCGGATGCATGAAACCAATAAGAAGCTCAAAACCGTGCGAAACCTGAGATAGCATCGTGGAGTTTTAAGCAAAAGACGCAATAAATAAATATACTCAGAAGAGTGGTAATTAGGTGACAAGCTCTAAATTTAAACATATTTAGAAGATGAGTGGTCAGAACTGTAAATTGCGCTAAACTTTAGAATTGTGTTGGAGAATTAAACTTTATTACTATTGTATTAAAGTTTTCAGGATAAATGATTCATTAAAACAAATCTGCAAGGTTTTGATCTATTTGCAGGATAGGAATTGAATAGGAATTGAAATAAACCCCTGATGAACAAGCATAGGATACAAAAAGAAAGCAAAACAAAAACAGCAAATGAAGAAAATAAATTAAAACGGCACAAAATAGGAAGAGACTAAAGCAAACAGAAGATGAATGAACATTACAAAACTTCGCAATGTTCCTTAGAAAACATACAATTCACCTCTTATTATTCCGTAGTGGACATCTCCCGGCGCTGCTTCCATCATCGTCCAACACAGCCTCCGACACCAATCCGGGAACTGCGCCTAAGCAAAATGCTATATAAATGGATGAAAGAATGCTAGAAGTGGCTCAAAATTTCACAAACTGAAAACTGTTTCAACACGATCGCAAGCTTCAACCAGCAAGTGCTATCTTTCAAGAGTCAGATTGCCAGATTTTCTGCCTCTTATGTCGGGCAAGTTTTCTTTCTCGTTCTGAAATCCCAAATTTTGTGCACCACAGAAAGCATTACCTCATCCTCAAAACATACGCGCAGTTCCACCATCAAAAGCGTTTCAGCTAGTTTTTCTCTTTCCTGGTGCTTTACCTCATCAAACTTCTTATCGACTTGCCATTAAGTGCTGACGGATGACATACTGTCAAAGTTCTTCAAGGAAAGAATTCATTTGCATACCCTCTCAAAAAACCCGAATTTTAAGACATTTAACTTGCAGCTAAGCGAGGTGCGCTATAAATTAGCTGCTGCGAGTGCTTATTTTACCGCTGATCGATTAGACGTTCTGGAATGCGCAAAGATCCCCAATGCTTCTTTTTCCATTTTTCCCTCAATCATTTACGACGAAATATTGCAACGGTCTTATCGAGATGAACGAAGCTTTGTGTACATTCATAAAACACTTCCATTACTTCCGCCCTACTAAGCTACACTACAGTTGGAATACATTTAAAAGCTTCAACGCAGAAGATTGCGTCTTACACACCGCATTTTGCAGTGACGTAACTGCACAGATAAAAACCCACGAATCGGTTGCTACGGAATTTCGTTTAAGCGGCCATTTTGCTGTCGAACCACAGCAGTTACAAAACTTAGCGACTGAAGCCACTAGCAGACTGTTTGTCCATCGATGTAATGAACCACTACCACATATTAACCCGCACAGTAAATAAGTTTGATTCGGGGCTCTCAGACCCGTTATTAGGGTACAGCGAATCGGGTTCAGCATTTCCACGATTGCCCTCAACCTACGCTTATGACTCTGTTCATACTGATTGAGCTTTTCCTGGATAAGCCACTGACGTACGGCCACACTGATTGGATTATCACACAACAATCCACGAAGAGGATTTCTTAGCACTAGATTGAATGAATGCATCCTCTTAAGCGGCTATATTCGACGAAAGCGATGTCGTAGAGGTAAAATAAGTGCAGATTCGAGCACTTTAGCGCAATCTGATTGCAATGATGCTTGGCGCATCTGAAACCTTAAGTTAAATTTTTTGAAAACCTCCGAGGAAAACCATCTCCCTACCCCTCAGGTGATGACAAGCATTGCTTATCTTGACAACCAGGAAAGAGTATCACAACAGATTGCAAAGAACAAGCGAAGTCTCAGAGCTGCCTCTCCGCTCCCCTAAACAGGACGTTGGTTTAGATTTCCTGTGGTCTAAACTGGACTCAACCTCCTTCATCCCAACCCGTCGTCGATCTCCGCACACGTACGCTCAGTCGTGGGGCAAAACGAAAATGAAAGTTATTGGCTTGAGGTGTTTGTGTTACCGCTTTTGCGCATCTGCGCAAGTAATGACCAACTGAGCCGTGATGAAGAAGCAATATATAGTGATAACCACAATGACACACTCTGCCGTCTGTTTTTTAAGCAAATGGCCTAAGGTCTTTCACCTGCACTGATTCAGCATTGAAATTTGAAACCGATCAAGATCAGCCGTCTGCCAGCCACACAACAATGCAAGTTTAGGTTTGGAAAAGAAGTAAAACCTTTTCGCTGACGAGTATCTCCGGGTGATACCGCTTCACTCGACTGCACCTCGGTTCGACACATCGACCTGGCTGCTACGTCACGATAGGACATCGCGGTCCTCCCCTCTGCTTGATTCGAGACAGCAGCAAACTACAAAGTAGTAACTTCGCTGAAGCGCAACAAAGTGTGACATATCAAAGCACCGGCAAATGAACCGAAAAAAATTTCGACTGACAAACTCATCACATTTCTCCAATTTTTCAAATCTAAAACTTTCACATTGCTTATATGCTTATCAAATGCTGAAGGAATACTAAAAACGCCTCAAATAATAATTC
Source organism: Baylisascaris schroederi (assembly GCA_006503575.1). Taxonomy (NCBI): domain Eukaryota; kingdom Metazoa; phylum Nematoda; class Chromadorea; order Rhabditida; family Ascarididae; genus Baylisascaris; species Baylisascaris schroederi. The sequence continues at coordinate 20,915 of QEWY01002080.1, read as the reverse complement.
AACGCCTGGTGCATCACTGCATAAGATCACCCATAACTTACTGGTAACCACCCTTGCCAACTTGGCCCTTTTTCATCACCTGCCATCGCCGCACACAATCATCATAGACATTTTTCGCTTCCGAAAGGAGAAACATTTATTAAGGAGGAATAAAAAGTCAAGTCTGAGTTAGCTCGATCTTAGCTCTAACGTTAAACTCCACCGGAATTGGGTACACTCCGGATAGCAGAATATCAATCTTATTGCTAAGAAAAAAAAAAATAGTGTAGCAGGCAAAGTCTGGTATTGTTATTGAAGGAATGGAAAAAACGAGCCTCAGTGAGCATTGATATCTTGGCTGTCAACCGGAAATGAAATAGCGCCTATGCTTTCGGCCATAATAAACAAGTGGAATGAGTGATGAGTTTTAAATTCCTCTCTGTGCCGTTTATATTCCACCTCCATTCTTTTCTTAGTCAGTTTTCAAATAATCTCACCTATCCATTAGAACAACCATCTCCTTCTACTGTTGCATTGCCCACATTGTAAACATAGTTTTACGAATAAGTTGCAACGTTTCGCTGGAGTGGACTTGAACCTGCGATCTTACGCTTTCCGTCATATTTTCTAACCGATTAAGCTAATGCAGATCACATGATCAACTTATGAGGCTAAAACCATAATATTTTGATACTGCATTTAGCAAAACAATAAATGTGCACGGTTAATGTTTACCGTCGATTTCGCTTTAGCGTGACTCAGAATTCAGACTGCAGTAAGAATGACGGGACAAAAGAAGCAAGGACTGGAGAACGATAGCACCACAATAATTCAGTCCCAATATCTATCACAACACCTGCCGGAAAGTGATAGCCCTCTCGTAACGACCGCTCAAGTCTGAGCCAAGCTGAAGTGGCCTCTAACTGTATCTTCGTAGGCGACCTCATTTCCCTGCATCCGGCGCTATGCGCTCATTAATTCTGTTGTATGATGCGCAGAGCAGAACTGATAAGGTCTAAGAAACAAAGTGCAGCCAGCAAGAACGCCAGTGAAGTACTCCACGATTTCCACTGAAGCAGATACAACGTATTCGCCGGATGTTACAAACGAATATCACTCCGAATATCGATAATAAATCATTAAAAACGATGAGGGATACCTGAGATTCAAGACGGCCTGAGGGGTGGATTTCAGTCGTGAGGCAAGTGGCCTGATACGTCGTTGAAACGAAAGGTCCGAAGTTAACACGAGAAATGGTGCCCCACGTTAGCTGAGTGGAGACTAATGGTGTTCCACTTGTGATATTATCTGAAATAGTCGTTGCAGCATTCGCTTCCATTTCCTGGAATACAGATGGGCAAAGAAGTGATCGGCATTTCACCAGCTGTCTCTTCAAAAGGTTTAGTCATCATCAGCTGATATATGGATATATCGTTCACATCATTTATAAAAATTTAGGGATAAAATTTAAAAAGAGAAAAGAAGCACAAAAACAGCGTAATGACTGAGTAGAGAATATCAAAAAGCTCCTAAGGGTGCCATCATGTGTATGTCTCAAAACTAACGCGAATTTTCTACCTACAAATAAACCCGCATTGAAAACTTGAGGTCACATGAGAATGCGAATGTTTCAAAGCCCATGTATGTGGGCATGAAAATATTGCATTTCTCTGCGAATACACCAAATATTATGTTATCCTTCTCCACTTGCTTAGCGGCATATAGAAAAATGTACGGTGATAGGGTTGTAAAAGTAAAGGAAATTGTAGAAATGCATACTCAAGGCCGATGATACAGAAAGAGACGATGACTGCTGCCCTTGAACGATGTGTGAACGTTGGCTAGCCACGTTGAAATAACGAACTGTTGTTGATGAAATCAGAAATCCCCCTAAAACAAAATATCAGATCGAAGATTGTGTTCATATTGCATATTGCCGTAGATAACGAACCTAATTCCAGAACACGCGAATAATGTCGTCAACATGGATGGACTCCACCCCAGTAAAACTGCTCTCTAAGGTAAACGGAGACTGCTTTGCTCTGTAGACACCGTACCCCGATCATATCCAAATCTACTCTTGGCTTTCTCACAAATACGTACCAAAGAACAGCGAAAAATAACACCAGATGTTCATACGGAAGCATTTCCCTCCGTACCCCGAGGGCGCCCCCATCCCCTTGCTAACTTTTTCCGGAACTACGAACACAGGGATCGACAATATATGAAATTTCCAATCCTTTTCCTCTCAGATACCAATGGCGATATCGTATGAGCAATTATTACACAATTAGCACGAAACCTACCAAAGATTAGGGATACTGGAAAATGCAGGACGGTAGTCAGATATGTAAATGAATTTCCATGAAAATGCATACTCAAGTTGGCATAATCAAGCACACCTGCTTGACAGGTTAGTAGCCGTTGCATTCAGTACGATTGTAAACAAAGTGATTGTTGCTCGAATGGATCGTGGAAATAGGTTTCACATCGAAATTGCACACCACTTTCGATTGCATAACACCGTCCGTCATAACATGCGCTATTATTCATTAAGCACCTCGATATGGATCGGAGTAAACAATTGCAGAAGTGTGCTGCATGAATAGACATTCTCTGCTCATCCGAGTTCATAAATGACCTAAGGGGGTAGAGTGCAACTCGAATGAATTTCTGTGCATCTTTAAATGAGCCTAAGGACATCACTGAGCCAAAGCCTCAAGCTAACAGTTATTATCAAGGGTGGAATGTTGGAGGCGCAAATGTCAGGCCAATCACAGTAAGATACTCAAATACAAACATATAAATACACCACCGCAGTAATGCGTCCCATCAATATTAATTCGTAAAGACATAAAAAAAGCATATTTGTAACGACTGCTTTCAATCATCGAACATGCAAACTTTTCATCAAGGAACCTAATGAATCATTGAGATTTCATGAACGTAATGATTGAACAAGTGACCTCACACGGACTGACCAATGACCACAAAAAGACTTATAAAAACACATATCAAAGTCGAAATACAAGCACAACCTTGCGACCGAAGAGTGACCACAACGGCAATACCAATCGGACATCGAAAGCAACGAAAACAACCAACCCAACAACCGCCCGTCATGCAGACGCGCACGCACTCCAATGGACGCCAAATTCAAATGAAGTCTCATTTATGGCACTCGAAGTGGCGCGGCACGCAGTCATAAGGTCATATAAGCGTATGTAGATCATACAACGATGCAGTTCAAATCCACTTTCGAAATAGATCAGATCGCGAAAATAAATATATGAGCATTGCTGAACACAACGATTGATCTACAACTTCGGATCAAAATAAATATATGAGCATTGCTGAACACAACGATTGATCTACAACTTCGGATCAAAATAAATATATGAGCATTGCTGAACACAACGATTGATTTACAACTTCGGATCAAAATAATTATATGAGCATTGTTGAACACAACGACTGATCTACAACTTTGGATCATACGTTAATCCAGGAGGTCAAAATAACGACAACCACACGTGCTTGCAAAATACATGGAGAGCGCGAACGTTCTAAGTGAGTGTTGCTGCTTTGGTTATTGTGGTGAGAACGTCACAATAAATCAACGAATATATTCAAAAGCAGCAAGATTTTGAAAGGCAAAACTACGTGCGTTTCAAAGAGCATTGGAAGCTCTCCGAGAATCGTTGATGACCTGAGGTAAAAGCTCGAACTTTTCTATAACGCCAACTTCTTATATTATCATAAAATGACATGAATTGAACGGTAGTCGATATATTTCGGCCTAAAAATATATGAAAAACAAGATTTAGACTATGCACATTCTAAAGAGCATTAAAATTCTACAAGAAGCACTCATAACTTGAGATGAAAGCACAATCTTATACTTGCACCGCTTCGTGTTCTTTGAGAGTAGATCAGAATCCAGGCAAACGGGTGCTCGCTTACAATGCTCCCACCGTCTCATTTGCTTTATTCCTAAAGAAAGCTCCTGCTTCGTAATATTCTTGTCTTCTTTGACTGTTAGCTGAAAGCAATTTAAATTCGCAGTCCGCTTACTTCAACCTTTCAAAGGTAAAAAAAAACACCGTTTATTTCACTGAAGGGTTTAAATAAAACAGATATTCCCCCTTCCCCTATACCAGCAGGTGCAAGCTTCTAAAACTATAAAAGCTCATTCAGACTACACCGTTGCAGTAATGACCTCTGAGCATTTTCCTTATTTCATCTCAAAGTAAAGGTAATCACATATAATCTACACTTTTAGAAGATGTCCTCATGAATGATGACACCGAGTTGGCACGTCAATGCTATTTTCATGAAGTGAGCAATTCACAGTCATACGTACTTCACTCAGATGATGCAGTTCAGCAAAATATCCACCAGGGAGCCATCCGAGTGGTCGTGAAAAAGGCAACATTCTGTATTCTTCGTTGTTCCCTCTCCTCTGCGAAACGAAAATATTCATTTATTTTTATTTATTAGCAAACAATGAATAATAAAATAGCATAAAGGCATAGAGATAGAAGAGGAAGACGTAATCGCAGGAGAAACAAGAAAGAATTTATAGAACGTATCTACAAATCGAGCTATAATCCAGGTTAAGAGCATCATCTCGTAACTGCATCTGCCTCATGGATGGAAGCAACGCCTTTATGCTCACTGCAAAATGTGCAGCACTCGGCTGACCCAAACACTCCAGCATGAACATAACCAGCAGCCGACCCTTCGAGTAACCTTCGAATGAGCACGCATCTGCTTCCTCTTATACGGGGATTCAGCAATTGCAAATCAAATCAAATCAGATAATGCATAGCAACGAAACCTCACATGACGAACCAAATGCAGAGTCAAAACATGCAACTGCGCTATGAACAGACAAAGTGACTATGAACAGACGAGCGGGACATCGCATCAGTACGATTCGGAAGCGAGGCATTCTTTGAAAAGATCAAAGATGAGATGACGGCAATATGCTCCCTTCCCTTTCTCCGTATCTCTCTACATACTTTGCTTCATATGGAAAACGGATGTCCAATATCACTTCTTCCTGCAGAAAACTTGTAAGAAGTGCTAATTGCAATACAACTACAACATTATAAAGAAAGAACGCACAAACAAAACAACAGCGAAGCGTAATTAAATAAAGATCCCACAAAGGACATTCAGCAGAGCTGACAGTAAATGAATTCGCATCGCAACATGACAGCCGATCAATATCAGTTCGAAGGATAAGATAACTGCACAGCCATAAATGTCGTTGAATGCCGAACGAATTCAACGTCGATTAGTCTCTTAGCAAACAAAATGGTATAACAGCCGTTCAAAGAGCGAACAATCAACAGAGGCGAACAGGCACACAACGGGTAGCCAGCTGCCTCTGAAATACTACGCAATGCGATGGATTGTATCTCTTGTGCAACACACCACCATGAGTCAAATAGGCCTTGCAACAGAATCTCTGCGTTCATGCACCTCCTCGGAACAACCCCGCATTACTCGACAGAACAGTCGAACTCGCTTGCTTTTTTCAAGCTTATAAAGCAAAACACTCACTAATGATAGTGAAATCAGAATTTCCACGCAAATAAATCATTTCGCGCCCATACAATCTCATATGTTTGAAGATTCGGTAGCCACACATTCCCTTGCAGGGACCGTCTCTTTCTGGTTTGTTTTCTCTAACTTCTGACACTACGCAAAAGCGTTACTAGACGCTTCGTACGTACCGACTCACTCAAGCCACGCCTGTAGACAGCATATTATTCAAGGGAGGGCATGCACACCCCATTTATTCAAGTATCACAACTGAAGAAATAGTTCTCTAATCATCACTTTAAATAGGAGATAACACCTCATGAACCCCCTCCCGACCGTCTCCAAACAATTCAAACGAAGGGCAGTACATTCATTTCGCAATCGTGTAAACCTTCGCCTCTTCAGGTCTAGTGTTTACGCCACAAGCTGCAGCAGTGGAAATAATGCAGCACATAGAAACTCCAAATTCCTGAATGAAGACCAATTATTATCAAATAGAAAAAATGTTTATTAAGATACCATCACGCCTTATACATAGAATCACACATCGCGACGAGAAGAGAAAACACCTTGCCGAAGAAATTTGAGAAGATACGTGAGATTGTTCGCAAGTTCTTCTACCTCAGACTTGACTTTTCTGTAAAAAATTTCTTTCATTTGCCACTTCACTTAAAGGATCTCACCTTTCCTTTATTTCTTACATTCTTCTTTGCTGTCTGTCTACGTTCGAGTGACAACTACGAACTGTTTGCCAATAGCATTTGATGAATAAAAATTCGTTAATCTAAAGAGCGCTGCGAACATTAAAAATTAGATGGAAAGGAATGGATTCGAATGGAACGTTACTGCAATATAAACAAACGAAAATGAGTCAAGAAAGGGTGAACATAAATAGAACCAAATTAGCACATATTTATTGCACAGTTTGAATAAACCATTTGAAAAAAAGCAAACATAAAGAGTGATGCGAATGCATGAGATAACGTTTAGAGTATGAAATATGAAAAGATTAAATGCAAATTAACAGCTAAAATGAATTATGAATGCAACTTCTTTTCTGAATGAGTGGAAGACAACGCACAAAGATTGCGCAACCAATAAGAAGGAAGAGGCAAATTCTCGGCAAAAGAAATATATTAGAGCATAAAAATAACACGTGTATTAGGATTGTGCTGTTAAAACAACAAAAACTCTAAAAAAAAAAATAGCATTTAAGCAACACAAAACTTTATAAGTCAAAGAAAACACTCGCTTAACATCTTTCAAAGCAACCTAACGAACTCGACAACAGAATCACCATAAAATTGAGGAAATGGTTATGGATTGCAGTTTCAAAATACAACAGGACGAGTTTCACCGTAAATTCATCCACTCTGGAAGCTCTTCAGATCGCAAACAAAATGTGTCAAAAAACAGCGCGTTTATAAATTAATATAAAAAACAGATGTCACTTCAAGCAAAAGCTTTTCCGACGTAAGCCATTCTGCTGACAAGAGTGGTAAAGGTAATGCTAGATGCCCACAAAATAAGTCCACGTTGACGACGAGGCAACCAAACAATACATCACCAAACGTCGCAGCAATGCAATTCACGCTAATAGGAGAATACTTCCACAAGAAATCAATAATCAATCATTAACGATGAAAACGATTGTAACAAAGATGAATAAGGGTAGGAACAATCCTGCAGCCAACAGTTAAGATATGCGAGACGATCTGAATGAAAGAACGAAAGAATGAGACAGTCGTTTGGATCAATCTTTCCAATAGCACAAATTTTGGCGCTTTCAATATGCGGTAATGATGCGGCAGATGCCCATGCTGTCACGTTTACCGCGATGGCCTATCCTTGCCATTTCGCATCCCACCTTTATGCAAGCAATGGCACCAATCCTAAAATGCAACAGAAAAAACACAACATTGCAAGAAATCCAGGTGCTGATGTGACCATCACATGCGAACACTTTAACACTACAATACCAAACATTTCGCTCTTATTATATGGCACTTTAAATGAAAAACGCTCTCGATGTTCATTTTCATGGAGAAGAAAAAACGATACTTCTACCTGTGGGATAAGCATTAAGAAAGTAGCTCTATACTGAAATATTTACAAAGAAATTTTCTGCAAAAGAGAACAGACGAGTGGTTAGGTAACCAATACTCTTGAAGTGATCAAACCTCTATGCTAAAGCGAATTCTCAATAACAGTTAAGTCAATCAACAATAAGTATCCTCATATTAGCCACTTACAAAACGTTTTCACATACAATTATTTAGCCGTGGCATCCTCGTCTAAATCTCGATAAATATGAGAAACTAAACGATACTGCTACTTCTTTATTTTACGAACATATAAAGGTGCTATGTTTCATCCAGATGTGTAAATCACAGAAGGCAGTCGAAAAGAAATGAGAGCGGACCACCACAGTATGAACGCTGTCGTAGCAAGACACAATTCCTTTCGGTTGGTCGCTTTCGTAGCCCTATATGGTTCACTGGGATTCGTTCCTCCTACGCCTCCCACAAAGAATACAAGAGCTAACCTAGAAAGCGACCGGCGGACTACGGCGCGATTTCTTTACCTTTCCAGTTATTGGATCCTCATTCGGTTTCCTGAAAAATACTGCGGAAATGATTTTTGAATCAATCCCATAGAAATGTGAAAACGAAAACTTCTTACAAGAGGCATAAACGTTCACAACCTCCCAGTCGGCGCGCACTTCGATTTGCAAAGACGAAAGAGTGAGATATGCGGAAATAAGAATACATTTTTTTGCGAGCGTTCAATCCAAAAATGTCTCTAACGCCGCGATTCCATGTCGGACAGAATGACAACTGGACCTGCAAACCACGTGGGTCCTTTGAATACCAATCCCACTAACACAAAACTCGGGACTGGGAGCTTGCGCTTCCAACATATGGCAGAATGAAGATGAATGCTTCGCTTCGTGTAGCATTCGCCTTCATCCCCTTTCGTATATTCCAATAAGTTCTCCTCCAGTCCTACTATAGACTAGAAACAGGCAGGGGCAATAATTTAGGCATTCCCTCTACCCTCGCTACTCAAAGATAGCATCTTTTATCAAAATGACAAGAGTTTTTGAATAACGGACTGCCAAAAACTGTTGTAAGGGAAGTTATAGGCAGAAAGCACCTCGTTACAGATCCAGCTCAGTGGCAAGGCAATAAGAAAACAGCGCGAAGATGATAGCTCCCGCACCTCTCTTAAGAGGGGAGGCCACGAGTTCAAAGGTGTCCACTTAAGTATGAACAGACTTTGGAAATTGGGAGCTAAGGACTTTCGAAAAATATGGCAAATATGAAAGTTTCCTACCTATATGACAGTGAATACCTCTGCAGCTAATGACTTTCACATAAAACAGAAGGATTTAAGACGACAGCCACACTATACTTTTTCGTTGCTAGTTATGAGGATTTTATAGGCGAACAACGTTAAATCATAATCAGGATCTTTCCCAACGAAACACCAAAAAATACAAGTTCATTGACGTGGCAGTAGTTTGAGAAAGGGCCAAACCTCTGCTCATTTGTATCCTTCAACGGCTGGATGGCGTCCTCATCCACCGGACCATTCGAATCATGTCTGCCTAGAATGCCAAGAAAATTAGCTGAGGAGAAAAGGCATCACTGAAAAATTAAATAAAAAATAACATAAATGCAACAATTACCTTCAACTACTTCAATTTTATCGCTAAACGACTTCTCTCAATGAACGAATATAGCATAAGAAAAATAAAAAAGGTCGACTGAAATAATATCGACGTATTAAAGAGAGGGACAAACAAAATGATACAACCATCTTTCGTCTCTAGAATTGGTATACAATAGCGCCGTGTCAAGAAAACTCTTTTTGTATCCTCTACTTACCACTACTTGAAAGAGAATTATTAGGGTTGCTAGAAGTATAACTAACCTTAACCAAAATTCATTCAATTTTGAACAAGTTAAATACACCGAGCTCACAGAAAAGCGACATCTACCTAAAAAATTTAAAAAACGAACGCACCTTCCCAGACTGGATTTCAGCCTCATGCGTCCAAAAGCATATGCGCCCCAAAAAACTCTACAACTGGGCAAAAAAGACCTACTCTCAACAGCAGTGGCAGCTGACTGGTTGATTTTGAACGCCTTGACCGCATTGCAGAATGAAGAGTTGACTGAAGGTGATCGTTGTTTCACTGGGCTAGCAGCATCCTCGGATCGCTGACGATGAAACAACGAAGTGAATTTGTGAGAGCACATAAAACAACGAAGGCATCAAAGAACAATGTTGCGAAAATCCAGAAAGACAAACGTTAACAATGGGAAGCATTTCGTCAGAACCGAATGATTCAACTCAGTGAGCTGAAAAGTCCACTGCATCTTCTTTGGCAAATGTTCCCACATTTAAGGCTCTGAAGACCCTTTCGTGCAAAAATAATTTTTCTAAACAGCTGCTCCAGACCGAAAAATACTCATGTTTTCAGTCTATAAACGAAACAAGTTTTTTTTTTTTGAGACGCGATCTGAATCCTTCGGAACCCAAATCCAGAGTCGTTCAGGTGATTTTGCGGGATTAACCCCAGAGTTAGGATTCTCTGAAAGCCCGCAGTTCAAATTTCCATTTCACCTAAAAACCCAATTGCATTCATTAGTAGCTTTATGTGAGCGACCGTAAATAATACAGCATTTGATGAATTACTAGCATAAATCCCCACAGAGCAGTAGAACTATCTTGGAAAATATGCCTATTCATATGACACTAAAGGAAGTGTACGCAATCGCATGTGCGACTGATAAAGTACACTTGTGTCACAACGGTTCCCGGCAATGCAAGTTGCTTTTCAACTTTCATATGCCTCAATGACGCATAAGGCATCGTCGTTGCCTCAATACCGATATGATATTCCATCTCCATTACTATTCAGCTCAATGCAAACGAAGGACAGCAAAAAAGTGCAGGAGAATAGCAAAAAGCAAACACAGCAAGCAGAACAGCAAAAAAAGGAACTCGAATGAAAGAACTACTTACCCTTGAAAACTCGTCGCTGCTGTGCTGATGCGAGAACGAAGGGTACTGATCGTCGATCGCCCTACGCAAAGCCAGAGAGTCCCCAATCAACACCGACTCTGCCGATACACGGCATCTGCAAATGAAAATCGCACATCCTCAAAAATATACAATGTATCAAGCAGAAACGTTTTTCGTTTGCAGCTGAAGACTGCAAACGTCAGAATAAAAGCAAACAAAAGAAATCATAATATTATATTTTAACTATGGGACGAGCATTGGGACGCCATTTAAGCATGATCCTTCAAAGAAAAGATCTGCCTTCAAGGAAGGGGTTTTGTTCAAGATTAAAATACGCTCCAGCAAGGAATTTCACTTAGGACATTTACAGTCACATGCAAGTAAACTTTGCAGCTGGGTTAGACCGAAAGAAAATTGGAACACGTTCAGAAGTGGGGAAAACTCTTAAGCAAAGAGAACATATCTGACCGGCTATTTTTTTACCATTCGTGCCAATGGTTACTTGCAATTTTTTCATTTTTTTACTCCGTTAAAAGCACTTTAAGTTCGATCATGGAAAAACATCTTCCTTCCGTTAGGCTCACCTGAACGCTGCATCACATTTTCTCACTATGCAAAAGGTATGATAAAATAGTTGCCGTCACATCGGCGTCTAATGGTAGAGAAAACCTTTCGCCTCAAATTTCCAAAGAACCTATGCCTATCAATCTTGCACTGATTGACAGCTTCTTCAAAAGAAACACTTACGAGTGAAGCTCACAGTCGACTTTACCCAATGCAACAGATGCAGCAGGTTTGGTGAAGTGGAACAGCTTAGAATCAGCTGTAAACCCATTCGGCTCGTATTCGCCGGGCGTACCTGTAATTGCGTTTCATAGGCGAGTTGACCGCCCATTAACGAGCATTTCTTCAACAAGGCTTACTTAGAGGTCACTTAGGGCTTATTACTGGAAAATTTACGAAACCACATTCCTTATGAGAAAAATTCCAAAACACAAAACAGAGCAAGTTATGCGCCAAATAAAAGCAGTTCAAGACTTCTTTGCATAAAAACTGTGAGTGAGAGTATTCATACACCGGCAACCATGTCAACAGATTGGCTATCTTAGTACAGAATCTCCCTTAATTAAAAGGTTTGTTGGAGGTAAAGATGACTTAATTCTGCATTATACACAGCAGATCTCTATCCGGAAACATTGGGGGAACACTATCTGCTCGAATTTGAGATTAACCTTGCCAGAAATTAGGGCCACGAATTCTAAGAGGAAAATAAAATGCCGAATTTAGCAAAAATGGAACTCCTATTCTTTCTATCGCCATAGATATTCTTTTTAATTTTTCGATCAACCTTACGACATCAAAATTTAGACCTTGCAAATCACTAAACGGAGGGTACCAATGGTCACTAAATTCGAGAATGCATCATTTTTCGTCGATTAGTAAATCTGTACTATCAGCCACGAAAATCTAATGTTCCATCCCTTATTTTCAGTGGCCTGCAGATCAGGTTCTTTGGTGAACAATAAATAGTGATCTTTCTACAGTCAGCGGACTACAAGTTCCCACTTCTCTAATTTCGACTTCACTCTAAAACGTCAAAAATTGCAAATCCCCACTCGCCTGGACGACATTCCAATTTCCATAGTCTGTTGCTATTTGTGGAAGTGCTATTCTAAAATCGTTAGATTGCGGGCTGTTCGTTTCAAAAAACTCGCAAGCTAACAGCAAGTGAAGTGAATACCTATGTGAAATATGAGATGCAACAATAGAAAATGAGCATTCCATAGAGAAACAAAACAAACAGAAATAGCGGATGAAAAAACGAAAATCGACGAAAGTATGCAAGGCAGTTAAATGGATGGAATTAACAACCTTCGTAGTAGGTAACTTTGATAGTTGTATAGCAGCCATCAGGAAGCGGGGGCAGCCAGTCTGCGAGCGCATGGATACGTTGAGTTATACAAGCGATCTGCTTGTGAACTGAATCCACGCCGCGATACGAAATACGCCACATGTGCTCTGCTTCATCACTGTAAAATATGATTCGTTTAGTTCATAAATGAACACAGCGCTCTCCTCCCTGCCATATCTATGCCACCGATAATCAGCTAGGCCTTCGACGAAAAAGTAGGACCACACCGCTTTTCAGTGCAGCGGATGACTTAATCCGGGATACGGAATTGTTTTCTCTTAACTGCCAAGCAAAATATTCACTGATTCATCACCTGCTTCGTTACCACTCCCAGCTATTATTAGGATTATTTAAGAAAAACCGTAAGCACAATTTCTGAGTCAGTTAGAAACCATGAATCTCGTCCCAGGTTTCGAAAAGAGCAGTTTTCACGGCATGAACAGTCTTCAGATTCGGTCTCTCACTTTATTTCTCAGAATACTCCATACGCCAGAGTGCAGCCATCCCCAGATGGTACCGATGTCATAGGGTGAGTCTAAATCTGCTATAATATCTAGGGTTTCGCGCAGAAAAGACATAGATGATCCCCATGTGGTGTCCACCAAATTTTTGATCAATGGAAAATCACTTTATTAATTCAGATCTTGAATGAGTTCCACATATTTTGAATATACCTTAGGAATATATATTTCCATCCGTTTTACTTACCACTAGGAAGCACTGATAAAAGAATCAATAAATAAGGAAAACATGAAAAAAAGTAAACAAAATAAATGCGAAGAAACTGAAGGCGTGGGAGCGGAAGACAAGTAATGGAGCTCATTTTGCCCGTTTAGTTCACTTCAACATAATTATTTAGTTCGCTCCAACTGCAATCAAACAGAAAGCACTATTAGGTAGAGCGCAATTGATAGTTTAGAAATGTTATGTATGAAGAACATTATTCCGATGAAGGTAATCAGTGAACATTAGAATGAAAAAGCAACGAACCCTGTAGACGTTGATGCCACATCTTTCTGGCCATAGATAAGAGAGAACTTATAAACCTCTAGAGCCTCATCGTCATCGTGATGTGGCGATCGACATACGATGATCAACATTTCCCTTAGCTGAAAAAAATTTTCCACTATAAATGTAAAAAAGCAAACATTTTTTTAAAAATCTTTTCAATAAAAAAAGATGTATGACTTAAATCAAAGTTGTGAGGTAAGAAAACGAAGTGAACACATTTGCAAATAAACTAACAAAAATGAATAATGAATACATCATTTTCAAGCACTATCTCATATTTCACCTCACTCTTGCATAACTTGCAATCCTGTACTGAGTCATCGAACCCCTACCTTCTAAGATTTACTATTGTTACAGGAAATGAACCACCCGCAAGACCCTCAAATAGTGATCGCTATCCTCACTCTTCCTTTCGCTTCCTANCCCCATAAAAAACTTAAAAAAGCTAAGAATGTTGAATTCCGGAAAGATCAAAAAAGCTGCCGAAGGAACACGCAGGAAAGATAAAATGCTCAATTTCATGCCGTGCAAATCACTTAAATGCCACTTTCTCTAGCAATATGTCGGTGGCTGGCAACATTCGTAGCAATCAAAGCCCGCCATACATTCAACCTCTTCCAGTGCTAAAAACCAAAATTCCGCAGTCACTGAGGAAAATGCACTGGAAAATAAAGGGAAGAAATAGCTACATCTATGTTTATCACAAGAGAACAAACATGCCTATATTCTTTTCTTTACATGTGGGTGAATCAGTGGGAATCATTAAATAACCGGCGATCTGGTGGACGAACACTTATAAGCAAGGTTTTGTGGCCTGACCGAATGCATCCCCTTCCCATTTCAAAGATCTTTTCATTTCTAATCTGCCTTCATTTGCGCCAGCCTCAAGATCGTAGCCCATCTAGCTATTAGTGCCTTATGTTCTTTTATAACTATTCACGCACTCTTTATTTGTGCAGAACTTATCGGTTTCCATGAAAGTCATCTTTCTATTCGTTTATGGGTGAGAAGAAGAATTTAGCAGTTGAGGATGTAAAGAAGGTGACACCTGGTGCTTCAAACGCTAAGCATTTGTCTGTATGCTTCTCTACGCTCGGAGCGAAACGCCCTCAAACCCATATCTGCGTTAGAGGGTGCAGAAGTTATCCAGCGAATGGGACAGTAATGAAGCTCATAGAACTTATCTGTCCCTCCCCCACTGCGCTTTGGCATGTACGCTCTCATATGCTCTGCCCACCCCATTGCATCGCTAGCATGCATCATCTCCCCTCTAAACACCGCAGCAGTGCGCTGCAATTCATTTTTCGTTAAGCAGATTGTAGCGATTAACTCAAAGAAAAATTTAATCAGCGTATTCAGGAAACTGACTTAATGAATTGATTTACTTTTTCAAAGAAGATATTCTTGCATCACTCATAACATTCTCTTCAGAAATGCACTCACATATGCACGATCGAGTGCATCAAGCGCTCCCTTTAGAATTTCTGTTACCACTGAACCTGTTGCAGACTTCTTATCGAGTATGTTAAGGCGCAGATCTGAAAGGAAACTTGCTCGAGAAATGCCTAACGGAAACAATCAATGAAGCATTTTCATATATAGAGCAAGGCAACAAAACATCGCATCATCTGACGACAATATTAACCAATATAAAATCCATTTAACTCTGCATTGAAAACTCATCAATATCGAGACGATACTGAAGAAAATACTAACGAATGCTACATTCATAAAATTTTTAGAGATTTCAAGTGGGAATATGCGTTAAGATTACTTCAACAATCTTCACATTTCATTATCTACAAATGCATTTCACTTCTAAAAACAAATTTTCATTCTGAATTCTTCAACGATCGGTCTACGTTCCGAAGAACGGATTTCAGATCACTTTCAACACTGCCAAACACTATAAAAGGTGAGACATTACAGCATTATATGTAATCGCTACAGTACAATGTTAAATGTTACAGTACAAATGCAATAAACAGCATCACGATTACTGGGATTGCTAATATTATTATTGCTGCTACTATTACTACTATCATTATCTTTTTATAACAGCTATATTTTCAGATCCTTGTCGGTAGAACCGAAACATTTGTTGAATTACACGATGAACACTAGTAGACGGGCGAATGAAATAGAATGGATGTGAAGTGAGCGTCAACTTCAGAAACCTTCGTTCATAGCAGAAGCAAATAAATCGAGCACGATCGAAAAGATACTTACATTCTACTTGGCGTTTTCTGAATTCTGTAGCAGCGAGAAGATGTCGACGGCTCAAAAGATCCGACGCGAATGCGAAGATGGCACGTTTCATAAAAACGGCCGAAAGTTCACCTTCGGGTGCTCCAGGAAATGTTGCTTCCCACTAAAATATCAACAATATCAACGAAAGCTCCATCCATTTCTGCATTTCTCCTCATCAATCTCTTCATCGATAATTATTGTCCACAATTAAAATTGAATGGCTAACCACTGCTTCTTTGGCTAAAACTCACTGTCTTACATATACTTGATCGTAAACAAGAGTGAAAATGATCTTATGCTTTCATTTTGGTCTTTTAATATTTCTGACATTTTCGAAGGGTGAAACTTTGCGATCTTTTTCTGTATAAAGTATAAGCACAGACTAAAGGTTCAAGTCATCGCTAGTACTTGCCTGCGTATCATGAGGTTAGCATTTCTTCTATCATATGATTCACTATTCAATAAGCTATACCCTTTCCTTTTTCGCCTGCATCGAACGGTCTCTACTGCCGAAACAGTTCAGCAACATCCGCTTCTGCAAGGAAATCGGAAACATCCTCGCATGTTCGACGCTTACATCGTGCTTTCTACGCTTTCAAATAGCAGCACGTGAAGGAAAGGGACTAAGCAATTTCGAGAAATACAGTCAATGCATTCGAGATCTGATGGTGAGAGGCGAAGGTTTTTCAATCGACCTGATAGAGGTTTTAATGGCGAATTCATCAAGAACTGCCGGCGTAATTTACAGCAACTGTGGAGGGAAAATCAGCGTATTTGTACGTTCCATGGCAAGCGATGTGTTTTAGTAGAAAAGAGCTGGTTTTCGTCAGTAGAAAACTGGAAAAACCTTTCTTTTGTATTTGAAGATTTCAAAAGGTTCCCCATTCTATTACGTTTTAGAATGATCTTTTTGAAGTATATCAATAGGCTTCCCAATAAGGAATGGTTTTATACTACCCAAGTATTCTTCTAAAAAATTTCATCATTTCCCTACTCGATTTATACAAATCTCAACGTTGTTTGACTGACTTAATTTTGTCGTTGCAAAACTTTTTTGCTTCATTAGAAGAAGACATAATCACAAACTCAATCACATAATCACATTAAAAGACATAATTTCAAGAGAGGAAACACAAGGAATGACTCACCCCGATGTTTTTCGTTATTGATGAACGCTTCCTTCCGTAGGAACGAGTATCCGGAGCGGGTTCCATTTTTTTGTGACCGATCGCGATAGCAGGCAAACCTAAACAACACGTCACCAAATCAACCCTGCCACCGATGCAACAACAACCAACCCCTAGCCGTCGAATTAGCGTTTTCAATATCTGCAACCTTGATCGGGACGATGCTGCAGCCTTCCTGCAACAACCCTTTTCAAATGACGCAACAATTTTCTACCGCGCTTGTGTTTTCGTTGTATGAATCAGTTTTGATTTAAAAGTCTTTAAGAATTTAAACTACCGTATCACAGATCAACACTCAGCAATTCCATAGCGAAGAGGGAAGCCAACTTCGAAGATATCAACCTCATCAATTCATTAACCAAGTAACCTCCAAAAACCAAATATATATATATATATACATATATATATATATGCATGTATATATATATATATATATATATATATA